>MU004338.1:0-208533 GCA_010405375.1 Lophiostoma macrostomum CBS 122681 | reverse complement strand
GTTTCGGATCTATGGGATTGTGTTGTGGATGCTATGATACCAGTTCGGCTGTTCTTGGGCGGGGGCGGACGGGGGGGATGTGTTGTGTTACGTAGAGAATCATGACCATGTTCGTTCCTGGTTTTTGACGCCTTTGGGTGGTTACGTGCTGTGTCTGTCTTTAGGCATTGCGGCGTTTATTCGGCGGGGTTTGCAGAACTTCTTGGTGCGACTTATAATGTGCTATCATAGATTGAAGCCTATAATAGAGACCTGCAAAATTTGTCTGGGGTTGTAGTGCTCTGTTGGTCTTGGCTCGTTGTAATATGTATAGATAGCTTGTTTCTGTCGAGCTTGGCAGAACTTCTTGTTGGTAGCTATGATATACTACTGTACATCAAGACCCTCTCCTCTCTCCCTCTCCTCTCTCCCTCTCCCTCTCCCTCTCTCTTTTCCTCTCTCCCTCTCCCTAGAAGGATTGAAGTATAGTAAGTAGTGAAACATTCCTTCAAGCCTGTTTTTTCACACTACAGCTAATCGTACAAGAAATCGAAAGATGGTAAATAGAACACTGGAACTCCAAATTATACGGGGGTAGCTTGAGACATGTTCTTCTGAGAACAGATAAAGCTAGTGCTGGTGGCAGAAGTTGCGCCCACCGAGTGAGACCCGGGTGGAGGATGCTTCAATGTTGGTCCGGCTGCGACTCGCTTCGGCATAGATCTGTGGGATTTGCAAAGGGTTGGGTTGTTTGCATAGATGATGGGGTGGGGGAGGGATGGGGGAGGGATAAGATGAGATGCAGAGGATATGTAGAGTTAGACTTAGAGTTAGAGTTATCGTAGAGAGAGTAGAACACGGCAGGCCGAAAACCACAGCCGCACCGGCAATGATCGATCTAACCAGGTTAGTATCCAACGACGATCTAGCTTGAAGGCACGGAAGGATGGAAGCCTACGATCTATTCTATTCTATCCTATTCCATTCTCTTCTATTTTATTTATCCAATGGACACGATTGTGAATTACACACACATGCATATATACGATTGATTGATAGAATAGCGGAGAGCTAGGGGTTTTCTTATCCAGGGGCTTGGCTCAGATCTTTTATAGAGTCGGGTAGGAGTACTGTCATTGGCGTTGAGGTTGCTGCTCACTACCCTCCCTTCAGCGTTGCCAGTCGTAAGTATTTCCAGCAGTATCTTGGCAGTAAGTAACTACTGACAGCTTGGTCAGTTACTGGTCAATTTTTCTAGTAAAGTTACTGCAGTAACGGACAGTAAGGTCACGTGCAACTTATATAGAGGAATATATATACCCCGCAAGTTCTCGGCTACTATATATAGGTCACACTTGGCTTTGTACTGCAGTAATGAGTAGTTACTGCAGTAACTGCAGGCTTACTAGCAGTAAGGCTTACGGACAGTAAGGTCCTTGGCAGTATAGGGTTTAGTAAGTAGCTGAAGACAGCTTGGTCAGTTACTGTTCGAGGTCCTTACCAACAGTAGTAGTTACTTACGACTGGCAACGCTGCCTCCCTTTCCGTCTTTGTAATTTTGGGCATCTGCGGCTGCTATGATAGGCTACCAGTTCGGCTGTTCTTTGAATGACGTATATGATATGTTGGACGTCGTGTGCGTTGGGGACGTGGAGATTTGGGGGTATGAGGGATATGGGTTGGATTGGATATAGGGAATGTAGATTAAGACTATGCATGTCCCTGGTATTAATGTCTCTGGTCATACGTGATTTTCCAGTCTTCACCTCAAGGCTCGTTAGGGGGCATGTGGCTCTGGATAATAGGACACTGGCTAGTATAGGAGAACGTGTCGAGCTCGTTAGAAACTTCCATTCTGTCTGTACCCCCTAGCCCTATATGCCCTCGTAGGATACGATGTGCTGGATAGCTATGGACGGCATATAGGTATCGTGTGCTAGATAGCTATAGCTGGTATATAGATACGATGTACTAGATAGCTATGGAGGGCAAACACACAGAAGGAAGTAGAAGAGAGGGGGTTTGAGTATAAGACGTGTTGGGTGAAGGGTGTATGGTAAACCGGGGTAAAACATTGGCACCTGGCACTGAACCGAGCCCCTGATAGATGCTGGAAGATACCTGATCGGCGAGCTCCAGCCTCCAGAGCTAAAAGTCAGGATACACGGAAGGGTAAGGACGCAGTCATAAACTTTGAATTTGAACTTGGAGTTGAATTGTGGGTGCAACAGCGCTGACATCAACGTGCTCCTGTACTCCGAACAGGTAGAAAAGAAACAGATAGCTTACACTCCCGCCTGAACAGCACAGGACAGCACAGGACAGCACAATCGCATAGACAGCCACCCAACCCACTCAAGACCACACACTCCCCTCCGCCTCCGGCAGCCCATCCTCATCCAACTGCAACCCCTCGACCGCATCCGCAACCGCGCGATCCATGGGCGCCAGACTATCCACATCACTCCTACTCGCACTCGCACTCGCACTCCCTTCATCGTTCTCAAAAACGCCCTCCCCAACCCCATACTCATCCAACTCCTTCTGGATCAACGCGCGGTCCTTGCCCTTGAGATACTTGCGGCTGGCCCCAAACAGATTCACGCTCCGCGTCATATCCGTATCGAACGGCTCATCCCTCCACTTTTCCAATTCCGCATCGCCGCTGTCTTCCATCTTGCTGACCGCGATGCCCGTCCGCAGGTACAAGAGCCCGATGTCTGAGACGGCGACGAGCTCTCCCAGGAAGGATTCGAATTCCGTGTCGATGCCCCGGCGGAGCATGTTTATACTGCGGATGCCCCAGAAGGCGGCTTCGGCCCATTGCGCCAGTTTCAGGTACGCGCCCACGGTCCGCGAGACGAGGTTGATGCGCAGGATGATGCGCATCGTCATGCCCGCCTGCCCTTTGAAGCGGCCCTCCTCGATCTCGTCGTCGAAGAAGGAGTCGGCTAAGACGCGCCGCGTGCGGCCTTTGATGACGATGTGGATGGCGTGGAAGGATTTGATGAAGAGGTCTAGTGCTTCCTGGGCTCGTCCGTTTGCGATGGCTTGGTCTCCGGCTTCCATGAGCGAGGCGGAGGCTTCGAGGGATTGGCCAGGGGTGATGTAAGGTACTGCCATGCCGACTCGCAGTTCTCGCTCCACCTCTTCTTCGAATCCGTTGACCTGGACCTCGTATAGGCCTTTCACGGCGTCGAACGGACCTAGTAGCTTCCTCTGCAGCTTGAGGGGAATCGGCTTCGGGTCTGCGGGATAGTACGGGTCGTGCAGCGTGAACTCGACTTTGAGGTGCTCGTTCAACGTCCGGTAGTTCAGCGAGCTGTAGAACCAGACATCGCAGAAGAGAGGCAGATCGTCGAGGAGCACGACAAGGGTATGCTGCGGTAGGAAACTGTGCAGCGGGGCCGAGATCTGGAGTGTCATCTGCGCGTGCTTGAAGCCCTCGGCGGCCGGCGTCTTGCAGACGAGCGGGACTAGACCTTCGTGTGAGATGTGGTGTTCTGCACACCGCCATCTCTGCGTCAGCCTCTGTATCGCGAAAAGGGGATCGCTTAGGGCGTGCCGAGTGTAGGCCAGTTTCTCCATCACTGTGTCTGGACTTCAACGGCCTGCTCTGCGCCGCTGCATTGGGGGCATAGGGAAGGCTGACGTACCAGCTTGCGGCCAGGGTGTCTCGATCTTGACGAACACATTCTCGCGCCGGAACACATCCTCGGCTTCGGTCTTGATTTGCTTGTTGACGCTGTAGATGGCGAAGTCGAATTTATAGAAGCCGCCGCCCTTGCTGTCCTCGCAGTCGCATTCGAGGCCGTTGGGGACCAGGCGGTCGACGGGCTTGAAGTAGAACGAGTAGATGTGATCGCGGATTTCGGCGGGAAGCTTGAGAAAGTGAAAGTAGTGAGGCATGGCGTTGGCGGGGGCTAGCGGGTGGTGGTGGAGAAGGAAGCGGCGGGAACTGCGAAGTGTAGAACGACGAGGCGTGTGGGAGAGACAAGCAACGTGAGTTATGTAGCTACCCCACGCCGGAGTTAACGAGTCGGGATGCCAGAAAGGCTTCGTGGTCAAAGCTCCTGATCTGTGGGGTAGACTATCACACTCTATCATAAGCATATTTGAAAATCTCCAGGCAATTCGTTGCAGTATTGAATACACCTACCCAGGGAGGTAGAGCTGTCTACTCTATTATATAATACAAGTTACCCAATGCAGCCCAGCTTGCCACCCAGCTGTCCATGCAAATCGCTTCGTAACCCAAGAGTGGAAACGGTGTGCTTTTACAGGCCATGACGCGAACTCCGGCGAAACAACCCTAGGAAGCAAAACGGAGGAATCGTACATTTAGTTTTTCTCCTGCGGGCTGTTGACACCAAGGAAAGAGAACATGCCGCCCTTCATATTCTTCATCTGCTCCTCCATGAACTTCTTTTCCTCTGCCTCCATCTCTTTCAGTATCCTCTCTCCGTTCTCGCGAATCTCCTTGTCCATGGCCTCGTACGCCTTCTGGCCTCGCTCGCGGATCTGGTCGCTTATCATCTTGCCCTGTTCGAAGCCCTCCGCGACCGATGAGCCGTCGGGATATGTCGGGCGCTGCGTCTTCAACCCAAGCGCTCCCATCAGCATGCCACCCGCACTGTGCTTTGGCTTCTTGGCCTTCTCTGCCTCGAGTTCTCGGTTGAAGGCTTCCCTCGCCTTTGCTTCTCTTTGAGCAAACTCGATAGGAATATCCTTGCCCTCGAAGGATTTGATAGCGCTGCGCACGTCGCCTGTACCCATCATTGCAATGTATTCCAGGAAGGGAATGAGGGCTACGAGAGATTTGTCGTCCTTCTGGCCCTTCCATTTGGGCAGGACTATGGCGTTTTCGGGTTGCAGTTTCACGTGCGCAGGATTTGTGTCGATTATGATGGTCTTTGACAGGTCGCGATTGAGGCACGAAAGATCCTTTTTAGATTAGCTTCCGCCCAAACACATTCGTTACTCAAGGACTCACCTTGATGTATTCGCCCTTCTCGTAGCGGGTGGCTTCACGGAACAGCGGCCACATGACTATGCGAAAAGGATCGAGCTTGCGGATGATTGGGTCAGCGTCCATGGACCGGACTGAGGTGAAGATGACCAGCTCGTAGTACTGCGACAGATAGCGCAGAAAGTAGTCGACCCCAGGGCGCTTCGCAGTTCGCCAGCCGTTCTTGGTCGACCATTCGGAGTGAACCAGGAGATCTTCCAAACTAAGGACCAGCGTCATTGGCGGCCTCGTAGCGGGATCCATGTCCGGGAGCAGCTTGGGAAAGGTGGGCTCTGTGTAGTAGCCCATCTGGCTGCTGAGACGGGCGCGAGCGCGATTGTATATGGCTCCCAGGCCCCACCCGGTCGGGACGTCTGGATGTGCCCTTGCCTCCTCTTCCGTCTCCCAGTCCCGTCCTAGGTAGATGGCGCTGAGTAGGCCAAACCCCAGCGTTGCAAGGTACGAGTAGTTGGCCAATCGGTTACGCCGCCTGTCGGTACTGGTCTCGTAGGCTGATTTGGGGAGCTCTCCGCTTTCGCGCCCGCCCGAGCCCCCAGGTTGCGGCTCCCGCGTGGGGTCTTCGGTGATGTTGTTGGGGTCATGCTCGTGGCTCTGCGCACTTCCCTTTGTCTCGGCAGCTCCAAACTCTTCACCGAATGTCGAGGGAATGCCGTGACGCAGATCGGGCAGCGGCTTCTGGGGCTGTTGCGGGCTCTCGGTGGTGGGGTCGGTGTTCTGCTCTGCCGCCTGAGGACCGTCGAACTCTGCCTGATCTGTCCGGAACTCTCGCTGTGCATCTGGCGTCGCTGCTTCAGACACGCCCGGCCCAGGGCTTGATGTGGGCGCGGCGGCGGCGTCGAATTCAGGCTGCTCGCCAGGATGGACGGGGTTGGGCGTGGATTTGTTGTTTTCGTCGAATTTGATGGGGTCGGTCGGCTTCCATGTGCGGTCCTGGCCAGGCCGCTTGGTGTCTGCGTACGACCGAATCCATTGTGACGTCGAAGCCAGAGGAGCTCTGCGCGGTACAGGACGCACGCGCAGAGCGCGCAGGGCCGTTCGCGAAAGCATTACGTAGTGGGGAAAGGCCGAGACGTACGGAATTACAAGAAGAATGAGAAATGGAAATACATTGATGGAAGAGAAGGCTTCGACGGTGGTCACGTCGCGATGGCGATGGGGCGTCTGCTCTGCCGTCTGCCGATGTAAAATAATTGATTGAGCTCGGCCAAGCTCCGCAACCCCCTGTCGCTCTGCTAGGCCGCTTTGGTCTCAAGGAAATGTGTACTGAAGACGCAGCAATCACGACACACGGTCATATAAGAAGTCACCGGGTGCTACTCTCCGCCATGGTCCGCTTCTGCTTCACCGTGTGCAGCTCCCCAGAAGGTGTCCTTCCGTAGTGCGGCGTCATAGGCTCATGTCTCCCCGCCGAAACACCTACGGGCATGCAATCCATTGGACGGCCTCTGCAGCGCCGCGCGCAGATGCCCGGAGCAGCCGTCTTCCAGCTCCCATGTCTGCTCCTGCTGCTGCTGCTGGCCTGCTGGGCGACGGGCGGACATGGCATGACCGATGAGACCATCGCGAGCCTGCGGTAAGCACGCATGGCCTGCCTGGTACGAGTGAATGCGCTGACAGCCATCAGCCAGGAGACACGCGACATCTTCTACCATGGTTTCGACAACTACATGAAGCATGCCTTCCCCGAGGACGAGCTGCGCCCACTCACTTGCGCCCCGCTGACTCGAGATCGCGCGAACCCGGCCCATATCGAGGTCAACGACGTGCTCGGGAACTATTCCCTGACCCTGATTGACAGTCTGTCCACGCTCGCTATTCTTGCATCGTCGCCGTCGCCCGACAAGCGCGGTCGGAACAAACCTCTGGACGACTTCCAGGACGGCATCCAGGCGCTGGTGGAGAATTACGGAGATGGCACACCGGGGCCAAGCGGTCTAGGGAAAAGAGCGCGTGGCTTCGACCTTGACAGCAAGGTGCAGGTCTTCGAGACGGTCATTCGCGGAGTAGGAGGACTGTTGAGCGCACATCTGTTCGCGGTCGGCGACCTGCCAATTCGGGGCTATGAGGCAAAAGTCGAGCAGAAGAAGAGGAGAGAAGGCATCTTTTGGCGCAATGGTCTGGTGTACGATGGACAACTCTTGCGCCTCGCTAGAGATCTCGCGGAACGGCTCATGCCGGCTTTCCATACGCCCACTGGTCTGCCGTATCCGCGTGTCAATCTTCGGCATGGAGTGCCCTTCTATGCCAATTCGCCCTACAACACCGATGCGGAGCATGGACAGTGTACCAAGGACCCCAACGACAAAGGTACCGAGATCACCGAGACATGCAGCGCTGGTGCCGGAAGTCTGGTTCTGGAGTTTTCCACACTCAGCCGTTTGACAGGAGATCCTCGTTATGAAAAGGCTGCAAAGGACGCCTTCTGGGCGGTATGGCGGCACAAGAGCAGCATTGGCTTGGTTGGCGCTGGGATAGACGCAGAGACGGGTCAATGGGTGGCGCCCTTCACAGGCATTGGTGCGGGCATCGACAGCTTCTTCGAGTACTCGCTCAAGTCCCATATTCTACTGTCTGGACTCCCGTACGACAAGAACAACCCGGAGTCCGATTCGCCAGAGGCTTTCCTGCGCGCCTGGGAAGACGCCCATGACGGGATCAAGCGTCATGTCTATCGTGGAGCCGCTCACCATCACCCTCATTACATCCAGGTTGATCTTTACACTGGCGCAATGCGAGCGTTCTGGATCGACAGTCTGAGTGCTTATTATCAAGGTCTGCTGACCCTGGCTGGTGAGCTGGACGAGGCCATTGAGACCCATCTACTCTATACCGCGCTCTGGACCCGCTATTCTGCCATGCCGGAAAGGTGGTCAACGGCGACTGGGAACATCGAAAGCGGTCTCCGGTGGTGGGGCGGGCGCCCCGAATTTATCGAGTCGACCTGGTACTTGTATCGCGCGACCAACGATCCCTGGTACCTGCATGTTGGGGAAATGGCCCTTCGAGATATCAAGCGGCGGTGTTGGACGAAATGTGGATGGGCTGGACTGCATGATGTTCGGAGCGGCGAGTTAAGCGATCGCATGGAGAGCTTTTTTCTCGGCGAAACCGCAAAGTATCTATTCCTACTCTTCGACCCCACCCATCCGCTGAACACTTGGGACGCGCCTTTTGTCTTCACCACTGAGGGTCATCCATTGATAATACCGAAACACTTGCGCGAGCACAAATTCTCTCGGCGGACAAGTCACCACGAATGGGAACCTACCCCGGGAACATGTTCTCTCCCTCCCCAACCAGTTCCGTTCAGCATCTCTGCTACTGCGGCCCGACCTGATGTTTATCACGCAGCCAGTCTGGCACGGCTGCATTTGATGCCTACCATCGAAACCCTTGAATCGCCGCTGGTCGAGTTCAACTCAGACCATCCCAGCATTTCAATATCCGATATTCAGTCCCCTTCCAATTATACCTACTATCCTTGGACCCTTCCACCAGAACTCGTGCCATACAACGCTACCAGTTCGGCAATGGCTTCGCGAACCACGTTCGACTTATCCTTCCCCAACCTCCCCAATTCACCCCAAGTAGGCGGTATGCAGCGCGTGCACGAAGGCATTCTGGTGAATTCTATGAGCGGTCTCAGATTTGGCATGATTCGGGAGCCCGATACGTTTCCTATCGAGAAAGAAATCACATTCGATGAGCATTTTCGCATCTATTCCATTGCTAACATCGCTTTGGGTCGCGATGAAAAGGTATATATGACGCGCTCAACCATAGAAACTTTCAATCCCCTAGATCCATTCTTCACTCGCACGCGCGATACGCAGACATTGGACTTGGTAGTTGATCTACCGCCGGCCCCGTCGATCACACCATCTTCCGCCAGTCTCTCCGATTTTCTCGATGATGCCCTGGGCGAAAATGGCAATCTATCTGGCTTCGATTATCTGGATGCTTTCGAAGTGGATGTCGACCCAGAGGCTTTGGAGTCCGAACCGTCATACCTAGCATCATTACTCGCATCACTCCAGTCACTTCTATCGGCGCCTACTACATCTCAAACAAGCTCCTCAGCATCCGAACCTTCCCACACCGCGGAGCCTGAGATGAGACGACACACCATCCCAGGGACATTGCCCACAGGACCCGGCGCCGCTCCCCTTCCCGACGTCCCTGACCCAAACTTGACATACACCCCAGAGAACCCTCTCGGCTGGAGCAGCATCTACGTGCACGACACCACCCTCTGCGCCGAGCGCCTCGCCCCCGAAATCCCGCGCAACCACCAAATCATCGTCATCCCGCGCGGCGACTGCTCCTTCTCCACCAAGCTCCGCCACATCCCTCCCTTCCCACCAAAATCCTCCTCCCTCCAACTCGTCATCATCGTCAGCTACGCCGAGCACGAAGACGACAGCTACGCCTTCTCCTCCGCCTCCGCCCCCGAAGACGAATCCACAACCCTACACAAACACAAACACACCCACGCCTCAACCCCGCAAGACCGGCACCCAGACCCCGAAGCGCACGCCCCGCCGCCCATCCCGGACTCGGACTCGGAATGGACGCGCAAACCGCGGACGACGCGGCCGGTGCCGCGCGCAGCGAACCCGGCGCATGGCGGCGTGCCGCTCGTGCAGCCGCTGCTAGATGAGCAGCAGTTTACGCCGAGTGGGCTGCCGAGGCCGCATCCGATTCCGCTGGTTATGGTCGGTGGCGGGGACGAGACGATGGGCGTTTTGAGGAGGGCGAAGGAGGGTGGGGCGTTGGGGGTCAGAAGGAGGTATTACTTTTTGAGTCAGGGGGTTAGGATTGGGAATTTGATTGTTTTGTAGATGGGGTGGGGTGGGGATAGAATGGGAGGAGGGGGAGGAGGGAGAGGGAGAGGAGAGGGAGAAGGGAGGGAGAAGGGAAGGGGAGGAGGTGTATATATGGGTTGGTGTGTGGTTTGTTTAGTTGCATGAGGTCGCATGAGCGTGAACATGATCGGGTCTATGAGCATGATCGGCGTGGCGTTTTTGGTTGTTCTGTACTTTCTACTTTTGGTCTTGCGTTGGATGGCGTGTATAGACCGATGCATGTGCGTCTGGCTGCGTGTAGGTCTGACCTATATACCAGCGTAGCAAATACTGTACAGTGCATTGATTCAAGTCACATCAAGACAAATCGCGAAGATCTCGCATTCTCCGTACCCATGTGGACTTTGAGCTTGCTGCGGTATATGTATGGTGGCATACGAAGGACAACAACGCTAGTCCCTAACAGGAGGATACAACTGATTGGTAGCACTGCAATTTCAAGCCCCGACGACAAGATCATGGCGGTGTCCTTTTGTGGTCCGCAGCCGCGTGGCAGCGACACCGTAATTTGGCCACTGCACTGCAATCTCTAGCCCGGGCGAGAGAGTCCTGGGAGGTACAGAGTGGGGAAGGCGGGGTTTGTGATACATATGCAAGGCGGTGTTCGTGCGATGGCTCGTGCCGTACCACCTACACAGCAATCTTAGCCTTGGGGAAGGAGGTTTGCTTAGTCATAGATGTGTGATGGTAGTACCGTGAAGCATTCGTGGAGATTGGCTTTGGTGAAGTTGGCTTGTGTGGCTTGACTTGGGTATAAATGAGTACTTAGGTTAGTAGAGCGAATTGGATCTGTTGGTGCGAATCCGGAAGAACGTGTATCTGGAGGGTTTAATGACTACGCGAAGATATCTGGACCCTCGGTTTTGAGAAAACAGGCGAGTTGGTCTCGTCAATGGGAGCGATGACGATGGGACTGCCAGCTGGGATTTGTTTATCAGGGAGGTGTGATATTATGGTTGGATCGTAATGGTGTGGTGTATACTTACTTATTGCACGGCCATCCGCTATTTAGTGCGGACGAGTGTCTTAATGAATCTTGCGATAGATCTTTACTCAGATCAGCGCTGTTGTTGGCCTCATCTTGCCAGGCTTTCTTCAGCATCAATGCGCAACGTTGGAACCGACTCAGCGAATCCTTTCATCAGAGCATGGCTGCATGGCGGATTGTTCCACCCAAGCATCACTCATCTTGCACATCGATAACAGTATCCCGCGGCGTACTAGCCCCCCTCTCTTTCTCGTCGTCGTCCTCCTCTTTCCTCTCAGCTATTGCTTCCCCATTCAGCGTCGTCCGATCCGTCTGCAGCGTGCCCATCCGCACCAATCCACTCGACTTCCCCTCCCCCATCGCCTCCACCATCTTCCGAATATGCGGATGCGAATTCCTCGGGAGCTGCTCCGGTCGATGATCCTGACCTTGTCCCAGCCGCATTCTCATCCCCTCTTCCGACGAGAAAGTCCGATTGACAGGCGCAGGTGTAAAGTCGTCGTCGATCTGCAGCACCTTGGGCTTTGGTTTGAACCATCGGTAGATGACTTTAGTCTTGTCCACCCATATTCGATATCCAGAGTCGGTGTTGAGGAAGCCGATGAGGAAGAAGAAGGGGACACAGACGGTGGCGAGTGTGACGCCGAATTTCCAGAACTCGGGGGTGGTCTCCATGTTGGTCATGCCGTAAACGGAAGTCACGAATGTTAGGGGGACGAAAATCATGTTGACTAGGGTGAGCAGTTTCTGGAGACACAAGGTGTTAGTATAAGTTGAGAGTTTGGAGATGGATGGTACTCACGATGTTGCGACCTTGTTGAACAGTCATGTCTGTCAGTTCGACCGATTTTCGAGACTCTTGGATCGAGGTACCGCTGAAGAGCTGGTCTTGCAAGCTCCTAATCTCGCTACGGCGTTCGTTGTTTTCGCGGCTGAGAATACGGAGTTCCTTCATCTCGCGCTCGAATTGCAAACGTAGCAAACGGAGACGTCGCTTCCAATGGTCGTTGCGCGGAGACTCTTCTTGTAAAGGCCACAATATGTTGCTCTTTCCTTCCCATACGTCGTCGGTGAATGTGTCTTCGAACGAGTCTACCATGCTCTTGATACTGTCGTTGACATTACCCAGGGTTTGATGAGCCCAGAAGTAGCGGCGAGTCCAGGTAAATTCTTTGTTTTCGAACAACCGCTTGTCGCGCAGCTCGGGATCGAATATGAAACCAAGCGGCGGAGTGATGAGGTCAGTGACCTTCTTGTAGATTGCTTCATATCGCTTCCTAGCATCCTTGTACTCCGTCAACAAGGCATGAAGGAATGCTTCGGGGCCATTGAGATATTTGTGCCCTCCCTCAAAAGTGTCGGGTGTCGCCCTCCAGTCTGGGAAGCACTCAACGACTAAAACTTGCCAAGGGGACCAGATATTCTGTATCCATCCGTACTTGGTTCTAGCTCGTCGACCCTTATTTCTCACACGTCGCGGCTTATCGTCATAGAGAGCGAGAGCAACTACGGCGCCGCAACGGGTCAACGGAATGTGACTAGCAGATTTCGACATGTCCTTATCGGCGTATTGCCACTCCATGGGTTTACAGTTGTCGCCAATGATGGTGTAGTACTCGAAGTTGAAAAAGAAAGTCTTCTGATGTCTAACATCCACGTAGAATGCTCTATTCATGTGGGCGGAGGATGCGTCCGTCTGAACAAGATGTCTAAAAAGTTCGTCCACATCGAACGTATTGTTCATGGTAAGATGTAGAGCGCCGAATAGAATAGGCGAAGGCTCGCGAGCGATGGTGATGCGTCCTACAGGCTTTTGCACCTTAGACTTGCCGGTGCCGATGTCCTTGAGTGAATGCCATATTTCGTTCGCTCGTGACATATCGCTGTCTTGCCCGCTCTCAACCAATTCAGCAATACCATCAGTGCCGACATCATACACTTGGAAATGCGAATAATGGGATCTATCTTCTGCTGGTCCTGCTCTGGTGGGAAATAAAGAAGGATCCTTCAACCGTCCTCTATCTTTGAACAGGCTTGATAGAATCTCCCGGCCATGGTCCGTCCAGTTGTGTTTCTTCAGATGTTCTCGTAGGTGCTCATGATCGAATGATTGAGAGGGTAATTCTTCCTGAACAAAAAATGACTCGTCTTCTTCCTCACTATCGTCCGACAGTGTCGAGGAGTCGGCGAAGACTGCGTTGGTCACATGCCGGTCATCCCGCGTAGAAACTCTTCGAATATTCCCAATGTCAGATGCGGGCCCGAAGCTGCCGTTGGACTGTGTGATGCTCTTCAGAAGTGCTTCATGCGAACGTTGAAGTGACTCCAATTGCTTTCGAAGCTCTTCGACACTCATGGTGCTTCCTTCGCGGCAGTCTCATCCCGGATACTGATAGTCTAAGTCGAAAGGCCGAGGTGAGATAAGCAACGTTCTTGAGGCTCTCGCAGTGTCGAAAGTTCGTCGTTTTTTATGTCTCAGCCCCCACACGCTAGCCTGACTGGGCGCTGGGCATGGAGCTTGTCCTCTTGCTCCGAATATCTTCCATCATTGCTGTCCAGTACAGACACGAGCTAGGTTAGCGATGCGTCCTGGCGCACCTGGGCATCATAGGCTGCCAGCGGAAGCGCGACGTATGCCCAACTGTTGTTCCGCCGTGGGTGAGGGATCATAGCAAAAACCGAGCCAGCTCACCGCCTTTCCGCTTCGAAAGATATTGTTAATTCATTCGAGTGAAGATCGTTGTAAACTCACCTCACGATAGCGTATGGTCTGTGGAAAGCTGTGGAAAGCTGTGGAGAATCTTGATCGATGGGTGCAAACACGAGATGACGATTGTTTCTAATCGCGATATAGCCTATCGATAACGCGTCACGGTACGACTCCAACACCTGAACATCGACACAAGCCACGCCGCTTGTTGTCTATATTGCGCGCCACCTTCTCCGAGATTCGGATTATCATGGCTCTAGGAATGTCAAGCTTATTCTGGCTGTCGATTCCTCTCTTACTTGCTGCAATCGTCTACCAAGTTGGTACACCGGTACTTGTCGCCAACCTCATATCCGGCAATATATTTTTCAACATTATAAGCAACATCTTCTCAACAACTCACTGTTACGTATCAGTCAGCACTCTCAGTTCCACTCTTCCGAATGCCGAATGTTTCAGTGTGTCCAATGGCAAATTTAGCAGGGTGTTCCTCGACCAGACCTCGTTTAAAATCACGAAAGAGGCGCGCACCGGTCACGTCATACCCGGATTGTGGGATGGTCATGGGCATCTTGTACAATATGGCGAATTATTGGACTCCGTGAATCTGTTTGGCGCCATGTCGATGGATGACGTTAGGAGACTACTCATCGATTACAAAGCCAGTCATAAACAAGCTGGTACCCCTGAGCAATGGCTGAGAGGCATTGGCTGGGATCAAGCAAACTTTGAAGGGCGCTGGCCCATTGCAGTAAGTTACATTTATACGCTAATCAAGCTCGCCACGGTGTAGTGGATTTTCAACAAAGATTTTATTCTCATGCTAAGTATACTAATTCTAAACAGCCGGACTTGGAGATCAATGATGCCTTCGAGCAACAGTATGTAATGCTGGATAGGGTGGATGTACATTGCATATGGGTCTCGGAGGCGGTTCTTGCACTTCTACCCTCACCACTCCCCGATGTTACAGGCGGAGAGATCCCGGCTAAAGGTGTATTTTGCGACAACGCCATGGACGTAGTAATGCAGTACTATCCTAGACCTAACAAGGAAAGGAAGACAAAGTTTGTGCAAGATGCTATGTGGGAGCTGAACAAACTTGGTATCGTCGGAATCCATGACGCGGGAGTCTTTCCAGCTGAGCTCGACCTGTACGAAGAGCTCTCTCAAGGTAAAGACTGGAATGTCCGTGTATATGCGATGATGGAGTGTGAGACAAGGAACACATTTTGCCCTGCGAAGGCACGCAAGATCGCCACTTCGAACGAGAAGTTGTTCGTGCGCAGCGTCAAGCTATTCGGTGGTAAGAAACAAACCCAGCTTGTGGCGTTCCTTACTCACATGCTGAAGATGGAGCCCTCGGAAGCTGGGGCAGTGCTATGATCGAGCCCTATAGCGACAAGAACTCGTCGTCCGGATCACTTCTTGTCAACGCCACGACTCTTTCCAAATTGACCCTCGACTGGTCAACAGCTGGGTATCAAGTAAATATCCACGCCATAGGAGATCTAGCGAACCGGTTGGCGGTCGACGCGTTTACAGAAGCTTTCGAACGCCTGTGCCCTGGTCAAGATCATCGCGAGTGCCAGACTCAACGTCGCTTCCGTATCGGTACGAATTTTCCTACTACAAGGTGCCTTTTGGCGTAGATTTGTGAATAGCAACCTGGGTAGCGTTTCACAAAGCTTGCTAAGGGCATCTCTCTTCTTACCCCCCTTTAAGAATACTTACTGACCTTGTATCCAATTCTTTAGAACACTCCCAAATCATTCATCCAGACGATCAGCAGCGCATCTTTGATTCTGGCATTATACCTTCCATCCAGCCCACTCACGCGACTTCGGATATGGCATATGCGGAAAAGCGACTTGGGAGGACCCGCACAGAGCATGAGGCCTATCGCATGCGCAGCTTGTTGCCTCTTGGCCCGGTATTCGGCAGCGACTTCCCGGTAGAGCCTGCCAACGTCTTCGAGGGCATCTTCGCAGCCGTCACACGACGTAGCCCACAGACAGGTCTAGATGCGGACGGTGGAACAGAGGGGTGGTATACCGAGGAGACCGTTACTGTACGACAAGCTCTCGAAGGCTTCACTATCCACCCCGCATATGCCGCGTTTCTTGAAGGGAAGGCAGGGGTTATCCAACCAGGTGCCTATGCTGACTGGGTTGTCCTGGACGATCCGATTGATGCGATTGATATCGAATCTCTTCGCAACGTCACAGTGAGGGAAACATGGGTAGGTGGCAGACGGGTTTACAAACGACCAGGGCCCGAAGACATTCCACGAAACGGGTGAGAAGGACTGTCGCAACCCCCACACATTCGCCGCCAAACAGCAAAGAGTTAGACGCAGCAGCCGAGCACAAGTGTTGCCTGCCTACATCGACACAGGCTACAGGCCAATGCTGCCAAACGGCTACCGGAAGGGTTCTGAGCAGCATGCTATATACCATCGAGCTCAGTTAGAGCAACTTAGAGTAGCATGTAGATCTCCTGGAAACCCTTTGCATCAGTCAGTTATTGGAGGTCAGGATAGGATTGCCCCGACATATAAGATTGAATACTCCACTCTCGTACCCCCATGCCTGGAAGGAGCTCCTGTAGTGGGCCTAGCTTCCGCTGTCAGTATCCCGCGTCCATCATGGTACTCTCACATATTAACCAACTAGACAGGATTGATTATAGCGAAAAGGCTTGCCCCACTAGATGTTTCAGAAACATTTTGTCATAAAACTTTCTTTTTCTCTCGCGTGGCCAAAATTACGCTGGTTAGCAAGTGTTGTCAAGATGCCAACCCAGACAAGTCCTTCTGTGAACTGTTGCAATACCATTATGAGCGAGTCTCCTCTTTCTCGACCACCCATTTGCCCATCAGTAGATTTCAGATTGACTTTCATAGGGTCACGCGACATTCGGGCATACGACACGCCGCCAGCAACTCCTACACAAATGGATTCGTTTGCTCATCAGCTCGTCAAAGAAATCCGCAGCATATACAGCTCCCTCCAAGCACTATCTGGTCTTAAACCCAGTCCTCAGGTAGACACGCTTCTCACACGCCTTGTGGAGATCTGTACGGCATCGCACAGTGAAGCACTCGCCTCATACCTACTCTCTCTACAAGGCGTCGATGGCCTTTTTGCAGCGCTGCGTGTGTTGTGCGCCGCAGCGGAGGGAGAACTGGAGAAGTACTGGACATTGCGCATCCTGGATACCTCAAGACAGAGTTCATGTACATTTGCCCCCCTTCCCGCTATCCTCTTCTCGTACATGACACCTGTCGCAGCTCTCTAACCTCCGCAACAGCAGCGGCCCAACCGAAACCATCATGGAAATCGACCAAAACTCTTCTTGCCTCCTTTCCATACTATCAGAACTACGTCGACCTCAGCCGTCTCGAATTTTCATCCCTAGAGGCCTTCCTTCCAGCCTGCTCGACCTCCTGCCGGCCCTCGCCTTGCAAGCTTGCTTTCATCGGCTCGGGACCGCTCCCGCTGACCTCACTCTGCGTACTTGAACGGTATCAGGAAGCCATTGTACATAATGTGGATCGCGACGCCGACGCTGTCCGGGATAGCCGCGACTTGGCTCGAGCGCTGGGACTGGAGGATAGAATGACTTGGGCGTGCGAAGACGTGGGCGGAACGCAGCGAATGACCAACTGGAAAGACTACCAGGTTATCTTCTTAGCAGCGCTGGTGGGTATGGACTCACAGAGCAAGGTTGAGATTTTAGCGAAGATAGCAAAGGAGGCAGTGCCTGGGACATTGGTCGTGGTGAGGAGTGCGCGGGGACTGAGGGGGGTATTGTATCCGGTGAGCAAATGAATTCCGGTCATGTGAATTGGATATCCAGGAATACGCTAATCGACTGTGTTACTTTTAGGTTCTGGAGCTCGAGGACGGTGTGAAAGACGCTGGGTACGAAATCCTGGCGGTTGTTCACCCGTGGACCAAAGTGGTCAACTCCATTGTCATCCTGAAGGTTAAAAGTCAAATTTGATTGGGAAAATGGTTCACGCGACCGCTTACAAGGCGGTCAGATAGCAGCCGTATGAAAGCCAGTGACTGTGAATGAGGAAGCGGTATCGTCCCCGTCAGTCTTGTACGACATGGAAACGAGGTCAGTGGAGAGGATATTCAAATATCAGGCTGTTCCCATATCTTCTTTCTACATCTCATTTGAATTATATTGTTTGTCATGTGTACGCGGTCCCTTGTCGGAGCTTCAGGGCTTCCTGCAGGCCGTAGGCCCTCTGTCACTCACAGCCAAGCAGTGACCCCGACCCTGGACTGCATCCCAACGATCAAAACAGACGCCAGTGCACGTGCACGATCAGTTCTGGAGCCCCGGAAAACCCACAACAATTTCTTCAGCTACCATTTCACCTCCACGAATTCCACCAGCGTCACTCTCAGCGACACAGCTGTCCAAGATCGCCATGGCGTCCATCACGACTCAAGCCAACGAGACTCTCATGAATATCGCTCAGCATCTCACTATACAAGATCTCAAGTCTCTAGCTCTCACCCACAGGTCTCTCCTCGGTGCCGCGCAGCAGATGCTTTGCCGCTCTCCGGATATAGGTAGAGCGTGCCCACCGCTTCAGGCTCTTCAGCCATACTGCATCCAGACCACGGAGTCCATGTTGATCTTCATCCAACTCATGTTGACGCGTCCGGCACTGGCTCAGAGCATACGCACTCTGCGCCTGACAATCGCAGATGCGGATTGGCCCAAGGTCACCCCCAACGCTGGCAATCTGTTCTCGCGCGCGGCGGACATGCTTCGTGCTCTCCCTATCAACACGATTGAATGGATACAGGAACTGAGATCCAGGAACCCCGCTGCCTGGGCCGGCTTTCTATTGACGCTTCTGCCGAGCCTTGAGCACCTGGGCTTCAACACACAACGTTCTTCCATCGACTGGCTGTTCATGACCTGTTTCGGAACCAGCCTCATGACACCTGCTATGCTCGCGCAACTCCCCGGCTGGAATTCCATCGAGCGGCTCTCTGTCTCAACTCCCTCTTTGAGCGCAGCTGGAGCGTGGCGCTCGCTCCCCTGCTTGCATACACTGGACGCGACACATGCCATCTTCAAAGACCAGGCATACTATCCCGCTTCGGAGATCCCCCAGACGCCTCTGACGACCCTGCATATGAAAATCACCACCGCCATCTTCCTCGAACCAGAAGGAGACGATTGGGATCTATACTACCCTATCATGACTTGGGTGGACGACGAATTTCTCGAACAGCTATCGCTACCCTCGTTGAAGGCCCTCACAATCAATCTAACCAACGAGACGCATATGGTGGACGGGTACCGGGAGCCCGACACGCCAATGACCACGGAGATGTGGAAGTGGAGAGATCGTAGTGCCTCGATTCTATACAGCAACTGGCACTCGAACATCAATCATCCAACCAGCAGGCAGCTCTCACGCCTGATCGCACCGCTGAAAGGCAATTTGGAGAGCCTGGCTCTCCTATTCGACGAGGATGAGGACCTCGAATATCTGAAGACTTGGGCGGGCTCCGTTTACCTGGGGAATCTGAAGACCTTTGTGCAGTTGAAGCAGCTGGAGATCTGGGCCTGTGTCTTCCCGCTGTCCACCGTCAAGACTCTCCCGCCGTCGATCGAGGAGCTGCGGATCGTGAACGCCAACGAGAGTTGGTTGACCGGCATCATCACGATCTTGAGACAACGGGCGCAGGTGCCGAACCTGCAACGCATCCTGCTGTACACGGATGCGTCCCGGGCCGAGCATCCGTCGGTCTCGCTGGCGCAGCGGCTGCACTGGCCGCAGATCTCTCAAGCTGCCTGCGGTCTGGAGGTCTCCATCGACCATCTCTCGACGGCGTCGGCGGCGTTGTGGGAGGTACGCAAGGAGATCCTGCTGCACCTCGATTTCTTCTAGGTATCCACTGTAGATCACCATGTATAATAGTACATTATGAGTAGCAACAAGAAGTTTTGCAAAGCTCGATAAACATGCGTCCTAATGAGTGAAGATTGACAGAGCACATTATCGTAGTGTCAATGGAGTCTTGCAAAGCTATGGGAACTACGCCAACATGACGTAACACCAGTTTGGTTTGAAAACCGTAAGCTATGCTGTAGTCCATCAGGCTGAGTCAAGAGGTATCGGGCATCGAGTAGGGTCACGCATACATCACCATACAAGTCTTCAGAGCACCATGCGTAGATTTTGTAAGCTTTTCGATTCAAGAGACCTATTGTAAGATAGTAGATTACAGCCTTTGTCCAGCCGTTACACCCCATCTATGCAAGGCAAATGTCTGATCGACATGCCCGAAAGTTCTAAAGTAGTTTTTACCCGCCGATTCCGTGATCAACCAGACCATACCTTCGACGACCTTGCTTCGTTCCATACACCTCCATGTACCCATCCTTTACAGAGATACTGTCGGTTGAGTTGAGCTACTGCGCATCTACCACACAGGCCTCTCCTGTTGGCTCTCAAGCCAACCGTACGTGCTGTGGCCGAGAGTGCAGAACGGCTGGTCCGGGCAATGCTTCAAGAGATGGGTCATAGCGCAGCGCCAGCGGAGACACTTGGTGCCGTTGTCAATACAGCCCTGGCATTTGGCGCCGTTGTCACAAGCAAGGTTCTTGATCCAGCACTCCTTACACGCGAGCACAGTACGCGGAAACTTGGTGGTCGACGCCGGCTGGACGAGGAGGACGGAACCCCGGAGTGCAGTGGTATTGTCAGCTAGCCTCCTGCAAGTGGCCTCCATGTACTGCAGCTTCTTGTGGCACTCGGTGGCGTCGATGCGATAGCGCATGTTCTCGGTAGTCTTCTCCTTGAGTTCTTTTTCTAGACTCTCGAGAGTGCGGCCGTCATTGCGGGGCTTGAGGGCGGCAACTTGATCAGTCAAAGCGCGAACTTGATTCTTCTCGGTCTCAAGGCCCTTAGCCATGGTGAGAAGCTTCATATCCTTAGCGGTGACGTCGCGAGCGAGCTCTCGGACGAGCTCGTCATGGTTGCTGCTAGCATTCGTGATCTCCTGGTTGATGCGGAGTAGCTGATCAAGTTCATCCTTCAACTCGTCGATCTCGTGGTCGCGGGCCTCGATGATGTTCCGAAGACCAGGCTTTTCCTCTACGGTGGGCTTGGAGACTGCACGTAGACCTTTTGCCATCTCCATCTGCAAGCGGCGGATAGTCTCGTCGCGCTCAGCCAGAACCTTATCCATGTCGTCCTTGGAAACAAGATCCTTTTCGATGCTCGCGAGGACAGCAGAAGACACAGAAAGGAATTGAGAAATCTTCTCTTTCGCAAGTCGAACGAGCTCCGACTCGAGGTTCCCCATCTGGTTCGTTAAAGCCTCGTAAACCGGCATGGTCAGGCCCACCTCAGTGCCGGAATCGGTGCCTTGAGAGTAGGTTAGAAACGAACGTTGGGCAGGTGTACCGCGAAGGGACAGTAAGATTTGGGCACTTACTGTGGGAATCATTGCCTTCACAGCCACAGTCACTATGATCGCCCATCAACTCTAGTCGCAGATGGTTGATGTCGCAAGTTTCCGCGTGCACTGCTTGCGGAGCAGCGAGGGGAGAAGTGACCCGATGAGCGCTGAGCCCGTTGCCGTTGACGTTCCGGAGCGGAACTCGCTGACTACCTCCGCCTGGGACGCGGTAACCAATTCCCTGAGAGGTCTGCACCGTGTCTTGCGGTTGCTGATTCTCACGGTTGTCAAAGCGCTCGGTCAACGGTACCTGGTGCAGTCCGACGGGAAGGCTAGTCTTGGCAGACGCAGACGCAGATTTGACCGTAGGAGTAGCTTCACTGCTGTTAGGGAAAGAAGGATAACTGTTTTGGCGCTGTATGTACGTACCGTCAATGAATAGCTTTGGGGTCATCGCGCTGAATGGAGCCGGAGTAGAGCGCATATATTTCTCCAGGTCAGCAAAGGCCGCGGCTCCCGATGAATTGGGACGCTCGCGACGCTGCTGCTGGGACTTGTTGAAGTCTTTGGCCATGCTGTCGTAATATGCTTCTGCGTGGAGCGTAAGTTATTGGCTTTCGTATCTCACAACAGATCCAAAACAGACAGAGCACACGCGAGGGAGGTTACGATGTGAAATACTTCGCTCGGCGGAGTCTGTTCGTTGATCTGAACAGCCGTCGCGAAAGCTGATCAGTTCGTCTTGAACGACTGTGTGGTGTCTGAAGCGGTGGGGAGAAGAGCGATGGTGAAGGAGGACTCACAGGGTACTATGAAGGAAAGGAGACTCTACCCTCTGTCAAGGCCGAGTAGAGCTGTGACGGGAAACAGCGGTGAACTTCGCAGCAATTTTGAGGTGAGGGTGGTGGAGTGTTCGAGGGGTTCAGCTCAATAACGGCCCTAGAGTGAACCTGCAGCTGCCAAGCCCTCCCCCCGGGAAAGGCAGGAACCGCCAGCCCGTTCACTCCGATTCTGCTTCTTCCTGATCGCGTGCAGGGCGGAAGGCGATTGAGTTAGACCATACGGAGCAGCGGATAATGAGCAGTGACTGCGGCTGGAACTCCAAACGCAATGATAATGTCCTTCTTCTAATGCTTACACCCCAGAAGAACTGCCATGGAGAGTCATGCTCAGATTCTGTGATCGATATCTTCTTGACTTAGCTCTGAAAGTTGCCATGCCATCCTCAATGCAATCCTCTACAAAGACCAGCGTCTCCGCGGCTTCAGACAAACTGACACTCTTTGTGGCATTCGATGAACGGACACTTGGTTTGTTGATCTAGCTGTTATTCAATCTGCATTGTAAGCAGCGACGCGCGACATCTTCCCATACGTATCTAAAAATTCATGAGTGGAGAGTACCTACCTTGATGTGGGAAAAGGGGCGACGGTATGAGCTAGAGAGGGCTCTCAAGGTGTTCTGAGTTTCTGATTCGATGAAGCGTTACTGTGTGTTGGAGGGTGCTGAGCCATCGAACAATACAAAGCATCACATCATCCATCTACGATAGAAGGTTCTGTAGAGGGCTCTGTTAAAGAAGCGTGCTATTGTTGTCCGCTATATTAATCTTGGAGTGTCGTAGGGTCCCACGCACATGGCTCATATACCGTGAGATCCAGCTGTACCATCTCCTCTTTGGTAAGTTCGAAGTCATATAGCTGCGCATTCTCTTCAATCCGTGAGGGGGTCACGGATTTTGGAAGAGGTACAAACCCCTGGGGCTGGTCAGCACTTGGAGCACTACTGGAGGCAAAGGTGCAATGTTCATTGAATTATTTGATAAGGACGAGAACGTACGAAAACGGACACCTACCTTCTGAAGACTCCACCTCAACAGTATTTGGCTGGTCGTCTTCCCATACTTGTTCGCCAGCGGTACGAGGAGAGGATCCTCCGACTTATTGGCTCGTACGAGTGGCGAGTAAGCTTCGAGCACGACGCCCCGCTTCTGACACCACTCTACAATGTCTCTTCTTGGTAGCCACGGATGCAATTCAATCTGATTGACACTCAGAACACCGCCTTTGCCCCCGCCATCTTTTTCGATATATGCCTCCAGCTCGTCCAAATGGTGTACACCGTAATTGCTGACACCGATTGACCGTATCTTGCCGGCTTCAACCGCTTCAACTAGGGCCTTCCATGCGCCCAATCTGTTCTGTTTGCCACCATACGGGGCGTGCAGTAGATAGAGGTCTACATAGTCTAGTCCCGTGATCTTCAGCGTTTTCTCGATGTGGGCTTTCGTGTTATCATAATTCATATCCTTGGGTGGTATCTTTGTGGTGAAGAAAAGTTCCTCGCGTGGAACTCCGGATCTCTTCATCCCCTCTGCAGATGGTGCTTCGTTGCGATACGCAACCGCGGAGTCCACGTGGCGATATCCCACTTTCAGGGCGCGTTGCACGACGTCCGAGGCGACATCCGCAGGCGTCTGATATACACCGTAGCCTAGTAATGGTATCTCGTAGCCAGAAGGCATGCGTTGCGTGGAATTGATCGTAAGAGCAGCCATGATGGATGACGTATGAATGAACGAGCGCTGCCTGTTGGACAAGTGACTATGAAGAAGGTTCAACCTAGGCAAAAACGCTTTCATGTCACTGCTAGATTATAGAGATGAATTTTTATGGAATGCAGGAAGAGCAGTCACATTTATGAAGGCTGCTGGCTTAGGAAGCATGAAGTGGTGCGAGTCGTAGTTACGAGCGCTAATTCCGCCTAGGCGCTAGCCTTATCAAGTATCAGGTAAGACGGTGTGGAAATCTCCACCAGGCTTCGCTCGACCTCAATAAGCGTATCCACGGGATTGCGCAAATGTAGTGGTAGACTCTTTCAACCTAAAGACAATACGAGTAGGTGTTGAGCAAGCTCACTTTTTCACATTCTATCGTCTTCGGTGCTAATAGGAGCTGCTAGTTTTTGGTGCCCACGCTTGGCGATGTATCTTACGGCTCAATGCGAACCTACGTCTACTATACTCTGGGTCTTTCAAGGCCAGGACACTCGCAGTATTTTAAAGGACTAATAGCAGACTATCGGCCATCGGTGCGTGGCCACCAACATCAGCATCGTCGTACCTATCAATCTTCGCGAGGAACCATAGCCATTCGAGGGTGCATGCGTACATATTAACCTAAGCTGTTCAATAACCCCGGTCCCAACGTCGTCGGGAGCTTTCAATTGTCAATGAACAAACACAATCATAGGTCTTGATGAACTCGCCGTGAACAATTCGCCTTGTCCTCGCCTCCCACCCTGTCAGACTTGCCATTACCAGAAAAGGTCAACCGGTCACAAGGGGGAGAGATAATTTCGATGGATAGAATCGATATGGTTCTCCCCTAGACGCATCAGTACGATACATTTGTAAGCGCCAGGAAGCTCGCAGGTCGAAAGAGCTTGGGTCAAAGAGGTCGAGCGACTGAGGCAACTTTTGACTTCATATCAAGTTCTATTACAGCTTCAAGCCCCAAGCCCAGACAATATATATTGTTTATGATTTATATTTCAAGGTACAGTGAAGCGTGTCGGATACTACGAAAAGAGCGAGGCAATGCAATTCAGTGTACTTCTGCCTGCGAGTTATCAATGAAGGTCATGAAATGAGGTATGTGTTATGTATATCAGTCTTCGGAGAAATCAATTCCCCACACCCACTTTGAAAAATTCCATACATCTACTCATCACCATGCTCCCGGGGTTGAGGATATTCAGGTATCCCAATTTAGGCTTTCATCAACCGTGCGTGCAACAAAGCAGCAGATTCCAAATAATTGATAGGAGATGTTTCACCCAATCGACGATGTCTCACCAGATAGGACAGCGCGTCGAACCAAAAGAGCAATGGACAATGCGTGAAACAGTTCGCCTTTCCAGCCTCGCCGTCGAATTTGGTCCCCTCGCTTAACTATAAGACAAGCAATACTATCTGGGAGTTCAATCCTTTCGCAGATTCCACGATTGCCCGGTACCTGTGGCCAGAACGAGGCTTACGGTGAAATTAGGCCGACAAGATGCCGCTTATTGACCGAGCCTGTGGGATATGTGCATGGGGAGTCTCGTTTGGTCTCCCAAGTGTCATTTCAACACATGCAGGTACAAAAAGACATCCTCGTTCACACCACGCGGTAACCGAAAGAAGCTGACCTCAGCGCCGTACAATGGGTACCCGATCATCGATATCGACACCCTTTTCGGCCTAGCGCAGCCCATGTACGGATTCCGGGAATCAAGAAATCAATGTATTTGATACGAGGTATCCTGCAGCCAAGCGGACATGGGAGAGATGCCGAACGTGTCTGGCGACCCCAAGAAGCAGTTGGACGGCCATGATCCCCGGCTTGCCACATGGGAGAACGTGGTTTGCGCGCTGGCGGTATGTATCGTTCCGCTGGCCGATGACCCGACCTCGCTTCGGGGGGTCGTCTGACCTCAACAGTGTCGCGCGATATTGGCCTTTTGGTGTGCGAACCGTCGACATACGAGCTTTCATATCTGCGAAATTGAGATTAGGTGTCTCGGGGAGTACAGCAGAACGATACGCCTTTCACGCCACCAGCAGCTGGCCTAAAACGTTCGCTGGCCGTCTCCAAGGCGCCTCCCGCAGCATCGCGTTCGCCATTTCGTTGCCTACCTCAGGTATGGGTTTGGATCAGGACGCCCCAGATCTCGCCCAATCGCACCACGAAGGCGGCCATGGGGTTGTGTAACTGAGCATGGTTCACTCGCTGTACGGACGCGGCTAATGTACCTCATGCTCACTGCATGCTGGTGCATGGGACCTCCAGCCATGTACGGAGGGCAGGCAGGTGGTAAACGAGCGCGGCCTATCAAGGGGGGCATCTGCAGCTAGCTTACCAAAGCTCGCGATGCATTCTTCTAGAAGGTCGCTAGAAGCTGTTTACCCGCCGTCGTACAGCGTAGCCCGGGTTGGCACGGACAGACCCGTCATGGACCCGCAGATACGAGAGACCTGCCAGAAACGTCAGCTAAATGCCCTTAATTCTCACGATTCGCAAATCCCGCGCTTAAGTGAAATGCTAATTTGCTTCGAGCATAGAGACGCTACGGATGCGAGACGAAATAGCGGCGCATACATGGCGCGCCGACTTATCTGTCTATAGTATAGCGATTGCTCCGGGGTAACCGCAGGAATGGCCAAGAGTCGGGATGGGCGGTGGCAGCGGGCAGCGGGTGCATCATCACGCACGCATTGCGATCCCGGCGATGGATTTTGAGCAATCCTTCCCCCTTGATCAGAGACCGCACCTGGGATCGAGCTCCCGGGTCTGGCTTGCTGATCATCGAATGATTCAGTGCCAGACCAGCCTATTGCGATCGGCAAATTCCGAATACGTCCACCGCAATCTGGTTACGATGTCACTTTCAGCCTCGTGCTCTGATACCGTTGCGCTACTACTCGTTTGCTTTTCTGTGGCTTTGGATATATGATTCCGAAACGTTCTCATTGGGCATGATTAAATCAAGAAACCCTAAGCTGCGTGTACGGAGTTTGAGTTTCTGCATCTTACGAACCTGACTTCCATTCAGAAGTTCAAGCTCCGGCTTCCAGACCTCGCACTACCGGTATCGGGACCTGCTACCCTCCGGTCCGTGATGTATCTTCTCGGCCTCCGAGTATCTCACGAGCTAGGTAATCAGACAAGTACGTACCTTGCTAGACGTTTCACTGTTGACAGTGAGATGGTAGGATGGACTCACATAGTTTGCAACGCGCGTTAGCAGGGTCCATGTAGGGATCATGGAAATAGTATAGCTCTCCCTGTCCATCGTACATGATCCCACGATGGAGGTATCAAAAGCAGTGGGGGTCGAACCTTGGGACCGTACAAAGTTTTTTTGTCGGCGAAGAGAGCTGCAAGCGTAGGACTAGTGCTGCGCGCATGAATTTACATGATCGGCGAGGAGAAATACAAGCGCCTGCGAGTACTTTGAATTCGGCGAGCACAGCCACGAATGTATAATGTGAAACCATTGTAATCGGCGAGGAACATACAAGCGTACGAATAGTGCTGCGCAAATAAAGTTCCTTTGTTCGGCGAGGAAGCTTAGAAGCACAGCAATGATGCCTCACGCATAGGAAATCATATACACGAAATCGAGAATTCAAATTGGTCTAGTCAGAGGCGTTCGGGAATTCAAACAAACTGATCTGGAGTTGATTGCAGATTTCACAATCGACCTGAGTGTGCGCTCTTTCGCGCTGTTTCGCATTGCGCCGTAACGGATTCAGCATTTCCCATGAGCACCAAAGTCCACCCCTCTGCTCTCTTTTACAATACTCATCGCGTGTACGTACTTTCTGGCCTGCGAAATGTCAAGTGAGTAGAGCATACCCTACCGCAGGTACCTATACAAGACAAGAACGGGCCTGGTCCAACCCATCGACAAACTACGAAAGCAATGAACACTCGGCACCACTTCCCTACAAACCTCTCAGTAACCAATCTACCGAGCGGCCGTGCAGCTAAACTTGGAAAGATGTAGCGCGCTTGAAAGATGATCTGTTCAGGAAGGGTTCGCGAAACGACGCGTTGATCGCTGACGCGCCAAAGCGTTTCACGGCTCTTCGTTCATGTGCCGATTCCGAGTCGCGATGCCTGCTGCGAAGCTTGTGATCGAAATTGAATGTGGACATCAAGTGATATCAGGTTTCTTGTGAGGCTTGCTAGTATGACGTGTTAGGGATAGAATGTAAGTAGAGCATCGTGCGAGCACATACGCGTCACTGACAGGACGGTCGTTCCTGCAGCAGCATTCGAGCGACGGCTGCTCGAACGCTTCATCAATCCTTACCTTACCACCAACCTAGCCAACGCATCTTCCTTTACAAATCGCCACTCGTGTCTCGTTCAATCCCGGTATATGCCATCGCCGCGCGTACTGCGGTACAAAATAGCCCGACGCGAGACGCGATTCATGAACTTGACGAACCCTGGTCTACAATATGCACTGGAAGCTTCTTCAGAACTAGAGACAAGATGAATGCATACCACCTTCTGAAGTCGTACTACTGCACACCGAAGGGTACCGCGGTATGCTGCGTATGTACTGCGACGTCTGGACCTTCACTTCCACTGTTCAAAACGTTGGTTCAGCACTCACCTCGATATGCCTGGGTATATGGCCAAATGATGTCCACCCAGCAGGCACGTGTAGACAGGATACCTACTCTGAATCAATTTCCGCCATAACACAATAAGAACCAGTGGGATGTTTTAAACCACACTCTGCTATCTTCCATCTTAGTCTAGATACCCACCGGGAATAACCTGCCGATCATGCTTCATCCCACTGCAGCATTCTCCATCTATGGATTCACAGTACACTACGTCTCCTCTCTATCATTGTCTCCTCCCAGCTACTCTGCACCCATGACTCCATATCTTCACCCCTTCCATCTGCTGTGCACCGATTGTACACGTGCCTTCACATATGCACATACCCCCCGAAACCGGCACCGCGTTCAACCGTCCCTCAGCCCATCTCATCTCGTTCCCTGCATCCCAGACCCCCTTGACATTGAAACTGCCCACTTTCTACATCCAAAGCGCAAGTCGTACTTGTATTTCTCCTACTAGTAACATCTGCTAGTTCCTACATGTTTCTCGCCTCGCTACTTCTAAATAAGGTAATGTTGCGGAGCGGAGTGATAAGCCGAGCACCGGCTACACTCGGGCCCAAGCCACCTGGGGCTGAAAATCTCGTATTCGCGCTGCGCGCGATTGGTAAGAAGGGTTCAAAGAAGTTGCGGAGTCCAAATTGCGGAGCAGCGGGCGTGGTCTCCGGTAGCCATGAACCTAGCATGTGAGCAGAATAACGAGAGCCAGAACAATGCGGAATAATCAGAGGGCGTCTGTAGTCTCGTGCGAATGAGCCTATTAGGGGCGGATTTGAAGTGTAAACGCAAGAGAAGAAAATGGAAATGGAAATGGACTGAAAAATAAGGACGCGCTGGTATTGTTGAGTATAGAACTTGCCAATTCTCTGCCTGACACTATGCGAATACGGCCGTCGAAACCAGCAGACCCAAAAACGCCATGCGCTCGACCATGCCCTAAGAAGCGCAGTACGGTATCCAAAATCGTGTTGCGGCGATACGCGTGCGATGAGTATTACACCCATCTCACTTTGCTACGCCGCTATGCTCACGCGCATCCTCGTCGATATCGTCATTCCACTCATCTCCGCCTCTTACTCCGCTATCGTGCCCAAGCGCCGGCGGCGGCGGTGCATCGCGCTCATCGTCCTCGCTCTCGTCCTCAAAGGCGGCCGGATCAGCAAGAGGTTGAGACTCAGGGTCCGCAGAACCATTCTTTGGTGCCTTGCGAGCAGGCGTAGACTCTCGATCCAGGACACCTTCGTCGGCCGACACGGAGATGCCTCGTCGACCCCACTGAGCTTTGGGCCGCGATTCCTGGTCCACGTCCCCACGCCCGGATTCCTCCTCGTCAAAGTCGAAGTCGACACTCTTTCGGCCGACGAAACGTCCGACGAGCCACCCCCGCCCCAGGTCCTCGGAGTCGACAACACCACCCCGCCTCAGCTTCACTCGTTGGCGCGTCCAGTAGACCCAGGCAAAGTCGATTATTAGCGCCGTTTGTATCGTGCCCCATACCCATGAGGTCGGATCGGGCTTGTAATTGTCCTCAGAGGCCTTGCGAGTGATCCAGTTCAGGATATACAGGAAGCGATACGTTCCAAGGGTGACCAGGTAGAAGGAGTCGAGTACAGTGGGTACTGTGGTCTGGCGGAGCAGTAGTAATTGGGGGATGACGCAAATAGACTCTAGGATCTCTGACCAAACCCAGCACAACTACAAGCATAGGTCAGCCGGGGCTTTCAGGACACCACAGATTGGTCTAATGTGTGCCTACCTTAAGAAAGGTACTGTGCCCCAGGATAAACTTTTTGAATATTAAATACCAGAACGGGGCCACAACCAGGCTGCCTACTAGGCAGTACATGCCGAACTTCCATGCTTTTTCTCGTTCACGTGTCCGCGCGTAGACGCTCGTCATGAGGAAAATAATGTAAAGGGAAGAGAGGGTGTAGAAAATCTGCCATGGGTTAGTCAGCGCGATCGTAGGCAGCTGTGCGAGGGCGATACCTTGAGTGTAAAGTTCCATGCATGGTGCCAGTCCCAGCCGTCTGGGGACGGACTGGTGGTGAATATGTCGAGGTATCTTGCGCAGAAGACCAGGGCATAGAGAACCTGGGTGATGAGTGACACGCCTGTATTGGTGGGTGTGTCAGCGATGGTAAGCTCGGTGGGCTGGACAGAGGACAGGCTACTGACCCTCTGCGCTGCTGTTCGAATGGATGGCCCATATCAGTATGAGCTTAGAGGTGGTATGCGACACATCGCCCAGTATGTGGAAGACGTTAAAGCCCATTATGCTGCAGCACCCAGGCTATACCGGGCGAGGACTGAGCCGTGTCCGGGTGCCAGGGCCGTGGCTCTGTGGGCGGAGGACCGAAGCCCGCCGCGCAGTGTCGAGGGCGAAGGGCTTCACGAAGGCGGGCGGAGATAATCTGACCGAGCAGATTAATGGCGGGGAGTGCGATGACGACGGTGGTTCCGGCGGCTCAAGGCTGTGGGTGTCGAGGCTGGCGATGCGTCTACGGTGGCCCGACGTGAAGCTCCAGAGTCCAGCTGTATCCTTGGCTTGGTCTGCATGCGACACGCTAGGGCCAGGGCAGGTATAGTGGCAACCTGCCCATTTCCAAGGTTGCGGCGAGGCTGACTGGCGACCGCAGGCCTGCATCTGCACATCAGCCTCGTGCCAGCATTCATCTTCAGCAGCGTCATGCGTCGTGCCCGCAAACCTCTCCTTATACGCCATGATTGTTTCGAGTCGTGCCACAATCATGCGCCCAGCGCCCTACCAAGAGGGCGCGTCGCACTGAGCACGCGGAGACCATGATGGTGCCTAACCACAATGTCTACTTTCTATATCAGGATAGCCTTGTGTATGTATACCTACTGCAGTTCGTGATCTCTAACTGCGCTCAACAGTCCATACAGTATGCCGCGTACCTGCCATCGCCTCTAATCACGCCTATAGCATGCGGCGAGGGGCGGCGCAGGCGTCGATGGTGTACACCTTCCCCCACTCTCAAACGTTAGCGTACCGTGTAAGCACCTTTTCGCCCTTGACGAGCTCGGTTTTCCTGTAAACCGAGACATAGGACTCACTCACCTTGCGGGGTAGAAGCTAACACACCGAAGAATTGCTCAGAGTGGCAGGCGTTATTGCGAAACAAACCGATGTCGGTGTCGTGTTATTGCCGATCATCCCAGAATGACTTCTGGGCTTCACGAGATGGTGCGGCACACTCTCCGAGGGCGACTAGGCTTTTACTCTGAAGGTCCTATTCTATTGGTACTGTAGTCGGTACGTGGACAACGAACCTTATAGGCAAGTTCAGATGTGACTGACCAAGGATCCCTGCACTTCGATCGTGCAGAGAGTACTCAACTTGTGAAAGGGCGACCTAACAACAGATGCCGATAGAGAGTCCAGGCCTGAGAGATTGCATGATGGTAGAAAATCTGACATATGGCAGTGAGGATTACCAGATGAGGACATGAGAATGCATGTCTCGAGATGCTCGCTGGGTGACCGCATCTCGCAAAGCGATGTAGACGGAAAGGAAAAGAGTCGGCGCTAAGAATGGTATGTCAGCGAGTCATTGCAAATAATCGTTTCGAGAAGTATGCGGAAATACACGGCCACAAGTGGTCGCGGTCTCCATGCGAGACGTCCACCGACTATGAGCGAGGCGGTGCCGCACGTCGACTCCCGGGCCACTTCCCCAAAGCGGTATGCAAGCGGTGCCCAGGTGTTTTGCACCGTCACGTGGGGAAGAGTAAGCGTGGAACGATTTCCGCAAATGCTTATAGAGGAGAACATAGGGACCCTTGCCCCGCAGATGTGCTCACTGCATACCCGCGTTTCAAGTCTGAGATCGGGGCGATGGGATATAATAGGGTGGACAAGCTTGCAAGCGCTTTGTGGAGGCTTTGAACATGCAAGACCTGGTCCTGACCCAAGGGCTGTGGGGCTTGCGAGGAGCTCTTGCCCGACCTCAACACATTGCGGCTATGCCGTCGCAGACGTTTCCGTGTTTCAACATGACTGATGAATGCTTCTAGCAATTTCAGAGCCGTGTGTATCCAAGTGTTTCGCACACACTTGAGGGGCGAAGAAGTGGCGATCTGAGTGAGCATTGCGCGCACCCAGCAGTCTGGTTGACCTTGTCCTGCCGGCGCATCCTTCGGGACACTTGGGAAAGACGTGGTGGCCTCATCTCTGCAGGCCGGGCTCAGACGAAACTCCGTGCTCCGCCGCACAGCTAACAGGTGTATGATTGCGATCAAATTTGCCCTTTTCTTGTTGACAGTCGAGGCCCTTGTACTGACGGACATCAATGACATACTTTGTGGAACGTTGCTGGCGGATCATTTAGGTTGAGGCGCGAATAGATTGCGGCAAGCCTGGTAATCCCCGCCGTCTCGTGGGCGTCCTGTCACTGGGAACGCCAGCCGATACCCGGGGCCAAGGTCTTCAGACGCTTGCGAGCTCGTGAACACATTGAGAGATAGTCTCGCCCGAGCTGAATAGGCTACCCGCTGTTGGCATTCAACCCTACCCATCGTTATTATCCAGCCGCTTGAGGTATCCAATGCTAAACCAAAAGCAGCCGTGCGCTATCCTCATGGAGGCGACACGATGCTACCTCGAGAGCCTTGAACCTCGTCCGGACCTTTTCAGGAGGTGCGATGTGAGAGAACCCCGTCGATAGCGACGTGAAGGTCGCCTTTTTAATTTTCTAGAAGCTTACATACATGAGGTCCCCCAGGCCCTTGGGGACGCTCGGTTCATGGAGAGATCCCCGCCGTGGAGTCGATGCATCTGTAGCCTATCGTTAATGTCCCGTTGGGGCACAGTTGAAGCCTCGAAGCTCTACAGCGGAATGGTGAGTCGAGTAATGGCAAGCTTCCATACCCCATCCTCTGCGACGCCTCGACGGCTGTGAGATCAGCGGGAACGGTTGATAAAAACAAACTCTGGGTGGCAGACGCAGGTGCACTGGGCGAGCCTAGCTAGTGGTCTGCAAAAGGGCGTTGACCTGCAGGGCCGGCGACGCAATACGCCAGAACGCATGCTAGAGAGACGGTCGGAGTCCGGCAGCGCAAGTAGATACATACATGCTGTACTCGCTGACAAGGCACAGGCAGCGTCGAAACGCATGCGGCTGGTCACTCGGCCAAGACGCGGTCGAAGAAGCGGCGCGGGAAATATCATGCAGGAGTTGCAGCACGCGGGAGGTGCGAGAAATGGCCTCGAGAGCGGTGGGGAGGACAGCTGCTGGCCACTCGAGGGCCCGCGAGGGCGGATCAGAGCCCAGGCTGCGTGCGACGAGAGAGCCCGCTGGGCCCTGGTGAATACTGGGCGTCCGCGCAGCATCATCTGTCTGTCTGTATGTGTCCCGTGCTCGCGACGACGGCTGAGCGGTGCGGGCTGGCTTACTAGTGTTTAGCCGTCTGCGATGTGATGCATCGGCGAGCAGTGAGCGCGTCGGTGGGTTCAGTGCTCGCCGTCCGCAAATCGCAGCAGACGGCGCCCACGACGCGAGGCTGTGAGGCGGGCTACTGCTGTGCTGCTGCTCCTGTTGCTACTGCTGCTGTTTGGCATCGCGAGCTGGCGGACGTGGTGGAGGTTGGCCTGTCCTGCAGACGAGATGCGATACGGGTCAAACCAGGCGAATTAGCAGCCTTTGCACACCGTCCTCCCTCACATTGAGGCAATTAACCGCCTTTACAGCCCCGCTGGGGCTCCTCGATCGGGCCCATTTACGCGCCCGGGCTAGTGGGCCCAGGCGTTTCAGGTCATGCAGTCCGTTTGAAGAGGTATTTGCTGTCTTTGGCGCCTAACCTCAGTGTTCGCCGCCTGGCTGCAGCATCACGCCTCCCGCACCCCAATCTACCAAATAGGAGAAGTGGCTCGATCTGAGGGGCTTTTTGCCTTGGGGCGCCTCGTCGCCGGCCGTCGAGGGAATTGCTCTTGCTCTTGTCTGTGCGACGGAACGCCATCCTGGCCCTTATGGGCTCCCAGCGGCCTCGCAGCTCGACCCTCGAGCTTCAGTCCAGTCCCGTCCAGCACGGACAGGCGTTCGTCACACTCGCGCGCTCGTTCTGGGCCAGCGGCGACGAGCTGGCCTTCGTCGCCGGCCGCGCGGGGGAGCTCTCTGCCACTGTCTCTGCCGCGTCGGGACGCGTGTCGAGAGCCATTCACTGCCCGTCCAGCGCAGCCCGCAACGGCTATCCCCAGCGAACCGCAGGGCCCCGCGCCGTTTCGACGGCCGCCGGCGAGGCTGCTCCACGCCAGCCGGCCGAGCCGTGACCGTCACCTCTGATCTTCGCGCGCTGCCAGCTTGGGGTCCCGGCAGACCGTTCCTGGCAGGTGTACAGCCCGCAATTGGGCCGGGCACAACCGCAAGACAGGCCAGGCTGGCTAGCCAAAACGCGGCTCAAGCGCAAGTCGACCAGCATTCCCAAGCCCCTGGAGGAGCAGCAACGTTAAGCCCTTGTGGGACCTCTGGGGGGGTCAAGGGTGCTGTGCTTGGGCGCTAAGCTGCATGGCTGGCATGGCCCCGGCGTGCGAGCATCCTTCGAAATCCGCGAACCGGGGGCAATGATAGAGGTCGCACTAAAGCCCTCTCTCAGAGACCTGCCCACTGCCCACTGCCCGCTGCCCAGCTCGTCAGTCTGCGCCAGTGCGTGAGCAGCGAGCATCGCATTCTTGATAAATATTGTCTGAGGCTCCTCCCTCGATTCGCTCCCGCCCTACCTACACTACAGCTCCGCTCCGGCCCCCTCTGCGACGACTCTTATGCCCGGTTCTTGAAATAGGCCCACTGGTGCTCTCGTACGCAGTACCTCTACTGTATTCTAACGTTAGCACTCCTCCACATCCACGGCGGCCACCTCCTCGTCCCCATGCCTGCTGTACTTGAGGGTGCTGTGCCCCCACCACACCTCCACCTGACCTCTAAGCAGTCGTGGCCCTCGTACAATAGCCCGCTCAAGTTCTCTGCTCCTCCCACCTCTTCTCCTCTTCCAATGTCTCCAGAGTCACTTCACTCCTACCTCCCCCACCTTCACGACAGCCCGCTGCCTGGACAGGAGCTCGGTGGCTTGCCCACCTCCACCTGGTTTGGCGCATCTGTTCCGGCCCCAGATCAGAATGGGGTATGTCAGCCGCCATGATGCGCACTTGGGAGCTACTAACCGCCGCTTCCTAGACCGGCTACCCGCCATATACCTACGACCAGCCATATGTGACCCCACACACTTCATCAATCACTTTCTCTCCGCCAGCACAATATCCCAAGGCGTCAGGAACTCCTGTCTCAATCGCCAAGGATGCCGCAATAGCTGCGTACTCTCCAGCATCTGAATATTCGAGAGTTTCGGAGCCTGCACAACCCGAGTACCCCCGGCAATCCGAAGACTCGTACTCTGGGCACACGAAAACATCGGTTGATTCAGCGCAACTCCAAGTCGAATCTCACCCACCGAGTCGACCTCGCAGCAGTCCGAGTGCCTTCACTCCCAACCAGCACTCGAACGGCCCTACTGAGTATCCCTGGACCATGGTTGACCCACTGGGCATTACGACCCCCAACTTGCATGAGCAGTACTATTCAAGCTCAACGTATCCCTCGGTACGAGCTCGCAGTCCGCGTTTGAGCGCACCAGCCATGAAGTCACCTGCTAACATTGCCGCACCGCAGCCCCGTCGCATGTATGCCCCGATAGCACCGCACCCCATTGGCTCCCAAAGGACTAGCGTACCAAAACGACCTCGAGAGGAGGACGAATCTTCAGAGCATTCCAAGAGGCGGAAAAGATCAGACTCGAACACTACGATGCCCATTGAGCTCGGAGAAGAAGATAGATTACTCATTCAGCTCAAGGACGAGGAGAGCATGCCATGGAAAGATATCGCCGCCCGATTCCAGTCCGACCTCGGAAAGACGTATCAAATTCCAGCATTACAGATGCGCCTAAAACGATTACGCGAACGCATGCGTGTGTGGACAGACACCGACGTCAGGGCTTTGCGTATGGCTCACGAGTACTGGGTTCAGAGCAAATTTGACATTATCAGCCAAAAAGTGAGTATCATTTCATTGCGCTTTAGTCCATGATTCGAGTCTAACCGATATAGATGCTTGAGTATGGTGCTGCAGAGAAGTGGACCGCCCGTCAGTGTGCAAGAAAATGGGCTGAGATAGACCCTGGGCCAACACCGTACACGAGTTACGACCACCATTCCACGCCTTCGTACGCTCCGTATACGATGAGTCCTGTGGAAGGGCCTCCCTTTATGCCTTACCTTCACATGCCCTGAACAGAAGCGGGAGACCTGGAGGATTACGACTTTTCTTCTTGGACGCACACAGGCCGCTGATGATATCGACCCGGGGCTCTGGTTACTGAGTTGTCAAGGGAGCCATGTGCGGTGTCATTATACCCTTTTGCGATTACCTGTCTTCATCTTCACGACGGTTACACTTGTATATAAATGAGCCTTCCAGGGGGCGACCAGAGCGGCTACTTGATTCTTGCTTTGAAGCGGCCGGTGCCATTATCCACAAGGAGAAGGTATCACGGCTACACAAGTTCGGTCAGACAGCCATTGAGAGCGGCGAATCTGTCAAGAACAGTCCAATATGAGACGAATTTCATGCACGCTTGCAATATGCCGCTCTGTCTCAATCGTCTGGGCCTCTGCAGCATGAAACTTTCCGTCCCATACCTGGACCGAGTTCCCGCTCGGAGGGGCAAGGAACACGGGAAACATATCGCCCAGAACCTGCTACAGGACACGGAGCACCGGCGGCTAGTCTCAGTCTAAAGCAGGTCGGGCATCCGCCAGCCGCATGTAGCGACGAAATGCCATAAGAGCTCATCTAGGATAGCTGCAAATTAGCCCAGCTCTACCCGCTCGACTGTCTCGGGAAGCCTATCCGCCGGCAATTATGGGACTTCAGAATAGTGATTCAGACGATCGAGTGGACGCATTCGCGCGCTACTGGCTATTCCAAGGACAGCACATTTAGTGGCGTGAAATGTCTCAAGGAGCTTTCATATATCACATCAGCCGCGTGGAAAGAACTCTATTCAGTGTCTCTGTCTTTCGAGCGGTGTATGCTGGAACGTTGAAAGGACGCCACCCATGCCCTATCAGGACGGGAGCCACGTCTTGAGACATAGCTTAGAACTGGCTATTTCATGTGAATAGTTATGCATGGATGACATGTCACATCTGGAAATACACCGCGAAACTTGCATTCTGTGCTGGTAATTGGTCACCTTGTCCTTATAGTCAGATTTCTTACGGGAGCGTATTCTTAAGTGAGCGGGCCACGTGGGTAATCGCTGCTGACTGCGTCCCCAGAAAGCTTCTCGGGTCGAAGGATTCTGCTGTGACCACTTCAAGACTCACACGACTTGAAACTACTTCATCCCACAATATGTTCGCCCAAATCTCGAAATGGTCCCAATGGGAATGCAGGCACACGATTGCTGCACTTTGGCGCCCACGACGCGACGCTGCTCGTATGCCAGCACACACCGCTGCCGTTGGCCTGTTCTCCTGTCAGTGGATATGTTTCAACGCATCAACCAGGCTTCTGCAAGGACACTTTTTCAACGCATCCGGCCCCAGCTCAGCTTAGTAGCCGCCAACCCGGGACTAGCTAGCTGCGGCTTATGAACAAGCTATTGGCTCAGGCGGCACAGCCCTCATCTGTAGTGTTGGTACGCCCATGGCCCTTTCGCTTTATTCGCTGAGTGCTCTCGAAAGCTCCCAACGACAAGACTGACGTGCAGATGACCTGTGGGCTCCACCCTCGGTGTGATTGAGGCATGTCTAAAGGCTTTTCACGCCCATCGTTGACGCCGTTAATCAAAGTGTGGCACAACGATCTCCACAACCGTGCCACAGTCCCGCCTCGCAAATCTACGACAGCAGGGCTACTCACGCCTATATATCGGGCGTATCATCCGTCAGCTTCCGGCCATTGTCGATCAGGTGAGCTTTGTCTGACGCAATTTGCGCGGATCCGGCTCAGTGCCGATGAAGAAGTCAGTGACATCGCCTGCTGTGATGCACGTACGCATCTTGATTCTCCACCTCAACTTCGCCGCACCCTTGAATCTGTGTTGGGGCAAATTTACCCGGGCGGACGGCACATACCGCATCTTCAAACGATCAAGTAACGGCATATGAGAAACGGGCAACGAGGTCCTGTCCTGGCTGCTCCAAAGCAGCGCCTTGGTGGCACAGCTCGGGAGCTGCAAGCCCACTCAACGGTCAACAGCCTGATCTACAGATGGAAAAAGCGGGATGTTTAACGCCCAGCATCCCGTGCGACGGCTTGTTGACTCGTGCCTCATGGGGATAGGAGCTTCGCTTTCTCATTCCACTTCAGCACATTGACCACGCGGGATGCTTTCGTTGAGGCGTGGGCGTACAGCATTTCATGCAGGAGGGCTGAGCCCTTTTCCCCGCATGTGCCGGGTCGTATGTTTCCTGCTCTTTGTTTCACGAAATGCCGTTGAGAAATAACGGTGACGGTCTGGCTCTGTCTTTTCCTCCAAGGACTGCGGCGCAGGATTGACGTTGACATCTGTACAACTGTAGGATGGGGGTCACGCCTCATTTCAGTTACACTGCCTCGAAAAGTAATTGTGCGGGATATGTTGAGCTGGCATGGTCTAGCAATGCTACATCGCAGGTTGCAGTTCCCATTTCGCACAAGAGCCCTTGTCGGACATGACTGTGACTGACCGAGGAATAGCAAGCCGTAGCTACTCAGCCCCTCTGTACAATGCACGACGTTCTATACCCGCGCACGTTTCTACACATGGTTCTACAATCAATTCTCGCCCTTCTACCGACACGAAAGAAGCATCTTACGTTTTTTGTATAGCAGCTACTTCATCATGAAACATATATTCTGAACGCTTCCAAGGGGCTGTGCGTTCGCCCAGGCTGACAAGAGCGCCGAGAGACCAGATGTTAATAGATCTAGAGACATTGTCTCGGCGATGTTAGGGCAACCTGGAGTTGTGACTGCTTTTAGAACAACTACACAGTATGTCTCGAAGAAGTCAACTGATCTCCTGGTAATTATATACTTAGTATCGGATACTCATCAAGCCGCGAACACATTCCAAGCGTTGTATGCATGTCCCTCATAAGAATAGTATCAATCCTTCTTGGGGCGCCTTCCATGTTGCTGAATGACCTCCATAGTACAGGAGACAAAGCCGATAGCTTGCGGAATGGAGCCGCATCGACCAACGACAGTTTTCACTATACAGATGTGCATGAGCTAACTTGGGTAGAAACCGTTTTGGACGCTTGATTCCAAACATCGTCGCCGTCACTGAGAAATCACAACTAGCGACCGTCGGACGAAATCCAACGACTAATTACCAAAGACCTTTCCCCGAACAAAACCTACACCCTCGCAGACCCCACCGCAACCGTACACTCTCTTGCCCCTGCTCGCGCAATTCCCCTCTCGCTCTAGAGCCTCCCTAGTTCCCACAATGCAGCCAGCCAGCCTCAGGAGCCTCCAAGGCTCGACGTTTGACGTCCAGGCCGTACGCCATCGATCTAACCACAAACGCCTGACGTCGGGGCTCGGGATCTGCGCGCGCTCCCAACACGGGAGGTCGTTTGCTGCTCCTCTGGCCCCATGCTCGAGCTGGGGAACTCCACCCCAGCCAGCTCAGCCCAGCACGACTCGTCGAGCTGTGTAGAAATCTGTGCCTTGCAGCAGGATGGTGCGGGTGCAGGTGCAGTAATTGCCATCGAGCTTTAGTCGAGCTCTAGATGCATTACGGAGTTTTTAAAATTGCACCTGCGCAAGAACGTCGCGCAGGCTCAGCACGGCCGGCCGTAAAGGCAACAACTAGTTACTTACTAGCACGCTTATTTGAAATCCTTCTGGAATCGTTCCGTGCTAGCTGCTCTAGGTTCCCAGTCCATGCTTGTGTAAGTCGCTCGCTCGCCATCGCACGGTCGACCATACTCTAGCATGGGCCATGGGGGATCTTTAGTACTGAAAGCACGGAGCTTTTTTAAACGTCTAGCGCGTGGGCGATGGATTGCCGAAGCCCCAACTGGTTTCCGCTTTGGGCGCACCAGACCGTTTTCTGGGGTGGGGGCCTTGGATGGAGGCGGGAGCAAGTGGGATGCGATGCGTGCGAGATAGAGCGCGTTCGTATTCATATCTCTGAGATCGGGGATCCTGGGAAGGCGACGGGGGACTGGGGCCCTGGGCGGGCAGGTAGGCGATTGTCTGAAGGCGCTTTTTGGGAGCGCGCGGTTGGCGGGTGTGGTGGAGGCTGAGGGGGTTTGGAAAGCGCGGGTTTGGCGGAGTGGCGTAGCCCCTGGAATTACGCAATCGATGTTCATGCGTTTGGACGTGGGAGCTGGAGATGTTCATGCTTGGTCTAGGTGTTCCTAGATCTGGGATTAATTATGGGTGTTTGTTCTGAGGGCGATGAAACAGACGCATGCTGGGCGGAACGTTTTGGAAGTCCGTAGGATCTCACACACGTGCGACATTCACTAAGCTCTCTGAGGCTTACCGGATGCGGTAAGCGGATTCTCGACGACAACTTACGAGTTGATGATAATCGTTTGGTAGATTGACTTCGTCGCTAATGATCTTTCGAAGGGCTGCTTAACTTTCCATCTCCGCGTTGTATACGAGACCATGTAAAGAACTCGACATCCCCTTGGACTGCTCACATTTAGCTGACCAACATTCTCTGAAAGAAATTGTTAACCTTACATAATCACGGATCATCATGCTACATACTTTCAACGGTATGGATGCCGTGAAAACCGTGAGTTTCTCCGAGCGAGGACGCTCACTGGTACATGTTGCACATGGAGCTTACGTATACTTCTCAAGAAGTTTTCCATGTAGGTTTCCAACAAAGTGGCTGCGAGTAGAGGTTCTAGGTCACTGGTTCTGGAAATGCTCTTACTGTTTAGGCATGAGATTACTTGACTTGTAGATTGTTGTACTCTGACCAAATGAGCGATTGCTCTCTTCTCCTCGCTTCGAAGCCTTCAAACTATCTCTAAGCTTACGAAAACTCGTCCATGGAAATCTCACCCTCTTAAGAGATGGGCGATATCAGTGTAAGTTTGTCCGGTGTTCCCGAGCCTGTGATGTCCGCGAGTGTACACGCATTGCATGCTAGTCGATCTGTAGACTACTTCGCGTGTAACTATCAGAGTGATGACGAGCGGGTGGAGATTACGTCAATTGATGTTGCATCTATCGAAGAAAAGCGTTTTATCCCACAAGTGACACCTATTCCGCATAACTACCCAAAACTTTGGAAAGTGTAGTAACATTACCCAAGACTGAATCAGCATGGTATGGCAAAGGTCGAGCAAATCCGTCATCTTCGACATAGAAGATACCCGCTCCAGTGGATGAGTCCTCAAATGCGGCTTAGCGTTACTTCGACGTCTGTCTCAGGCTATATAGGAGGAGATGTTCAACCAGCAAGGGAAGCTGTAGATCCTACAATCTGTTGTCTCTTCGTTCCGTGACTTGCCCAGTCTGGATGGCATTCGTGCCACATTCACCACAAACATGACACAACTTTCCATCGAAGTCATCACCACACTCGTCATAGGAGGACCATCCTTGTTAGTGGCAGTACTCACATGGTGGGAGACTCGGAAACGGACCAGGGCTGCAGGTTAGTTAAACAAATTCAAGATCCGGCTCCTGCTGAGCGTTGTGGAATACCAGCAGCTTCGGAAGATGTCGAATATGGACATGAACGACTGGCATCGTACCGCGCACGACAGCCTTCTTCGCCATCATCTCCATATCCTATGCTCGGCAGCGAGACCATTCCACAAGATTTCTACACTTTCTATGGGCCTCTCAGAAGCAGGAGCAATACTGTCATCTTTCTTGACGAACGTCGTACCTCGCAGATCTGGACGAATGAGATAGTGGATTGAAGGGTCTACGGCGCTGTACCCATGAAAACGTATCTAGATCCTGAATCATCAAAGCAGAGCTCATAGGAGCTAAGCTTCGTTGCTCAGTATCCTCTAGAATCCAGCATCCAGTATTACTTGAATGTCCAGTCATCTAGAATTGGGGAACTCTACGCATACCGAATTCCACGGGAAGAGAACCTGATTTCGGTAAGAGTTTTGGGCCGGAGTATATTTTAGCGGAACGTGGATGTATCGTTTGGGACACTTCTTCCTAGTAGGGCATCTCTTTAAGGCAATCATTCGACGAGATGTATCAAGAAGGATTTCGCATACTTAATTTCGTTGAATGTAGACAATGAGCGTGTTTGTATTCTAAGCATCAGCGATGTAGAAAGGGCTTACTGCCATCCCGTTAAACGCATTGACTTCATCAAACGTCGTCGTCCCATGCAAAACCTCATAATTCGTATAATTGCCACAACCCGAACCCACATTCACGCAATTCTGGGTGATCAAGCCAGCAATCCGTTCTCCAGCTTCTCTTCCCTCAAACCAAGCACCATGCAAGAAGCCATAGTACTCAGCGGAGGTATGCTCTCCGGCAAAGTACAGTCGCTCTACGTTTGCTCGAAGATTTTGATGTCTCTCAAGCGTCGTGCCGGGTGGCCAATTCGAGTAGCTACCGTACGCCCACGGCTCTAGACTCCAGCGCGGATACATGAAGTCAATTGGCTCGGGGACTGTGATGTTCGGGAACATCTCGCGTAGCACGGCCATTACCTCGGCTTTCGTGGTCTCGTCGTCTTGTGCTTCTACACGATAGGATTCGCGCCCTACGACGGTGACGAACAGAATGTTGGAACCTGGCAGGAAGCCTTCCGGAGTAAGAGACTGCCAGACGGGATAGTAACCTCTTGCTGTAGGTGAGGCGTAGAGGAAGAACTGCGTTTCGGCGTCCCAGAACGTTTCGTTGAACTGGAGGAAAATCTTGGTGTATGTACCCATTTGGAATGTGGCAATGGAGGTTTCTTTCCAGTCGGGGAGCTCTGGTTCGAAAGTGACGGCGTCGTTCTGCAGTACGCCAAGCGAGAATGTGCAGAGTGCGTAATCGGCTTCAATGCAGCTTCCATCGTCCATGGTGACTGTGACGCCATCCCCGGAGTAATCGATGTCAGTCACGATTGTGTTTAATAGCAGGCGAGCGTCGTTCGTCTCCAGGAAGGTCGATGCGACTCCCTTAAGCCAAGTATTGAAGCCACGCTGATCGACGACAAAGTTGTTCTCATCAGAGTATTGGTAGAAAGTTAGATTGTAGCCAGTGATGCCGAATACGAAACTACTTTCATCTGGGCTGTAAGACGTTTCCCAATCTGCACGGGTCAGTAAGAGTTGGCACTCTCCCTCCATCGTGAGCTTCACTTACCCCACTCCCACCATTCTACTGCTTGAGCCATCATGTTCTTCTTTGGCTTGAACCCGGCTAGACTGATTCCAGCACGCATACTCGTATCTTGAAGGTTCTCAGTAAGGACATAGCCAGCGTTCTGCTCGAAGATGGACCATGCGTCCTCGAAGTCGTCAATCAGAGAGAGATAGTCGACAGCGCCGGTTTCGTTGAATGAGGCGATGGAGCTGTAGTTGGAATACTCGTTGCTGACATTGTACTTTTTGGCAAACGTCCAAATAGGATTCTCGGGTCCGCCCTCAGTGCCCAGACCTTGTACCTAGATCCAAAGTGAGTCCCTACTTATGTGAAAAATGGTTTAGCCCTCCACTCACCCAATTGGCTCCCAACTCGATTACATATGGGTCCCCCGAAGGGTCCTTGCCAAAGGTGGTATGCGCCATTCTCCCTCCGATATCGCCATTGTATTCAACGATGATAAAATCACTGATAGACTGATTGGAGAGGGCTTGCTAGCAGCAGTTTGAGTGCGAATCCCGTAAGAGAAAGCAATGGGTACGTACTGCGGCGGTTATTCCAGTGACGCCACCACCCCTGCATGGAGCCACGATGTCAGTTCTCGTACCTTGCAGCTGTCATCCGATCGACCTACAAGATCGCTACGGTAGTCTTCCGACACGTGGAATTGTCCCTTGGCTGGAATGTCGGCGCCGCTGATACATAGGAAAGCCAAAGCCCGACACAGAGAGAGACGCGCTTCCAAGCCATCATTGCCGACTAGCCCTCAGAACGACCGATGAAGGGCGAAATCGAAGTTGATATCGTGTCTGTGTGCCAAGGCGGTGCCCCGGCTCTGCCGACACCATCCCATAAGAGAGGTGCATGTCCCGGTCGGTCGGTCGCGATGATAAGCAGAAAGCCTTCGAAAGGAACGGTTCCTCGAGCTAGGCAAAATAAGGGAGGTCGAGAGCTGCTGTCCCGCCGCCGGGGACTTTTCCGAACATGCATGGCGCGGGTAACTGCAGGCCGCGAGCGCAAAACATGGAGACAAGATAAGGGCGGGGAGCGTCGCGTGGACTTGCTTGAAGAGTCGTGATCGGCGCGTAGGCGTGTTGAAAGAGTGCAGAAGTCGAAGGACGACGCTACACCACAACCCTCCTTCAAGTACAGTCGTGCAGAGTCATAATCTTGAAACTGGAGAAAATCTTATCGTACACCTCTTTGGTTCGTGACGTCCCTACTTGCTGTGCAGATTGATCGGATTTGGCGGCGACAACTACCTAGGTACCTATGGTAGTAACGTTCTTTCACTGTCCCCCGAAGCTTTTCGTATTCCTAGGGTAGTGAATCAAGCGTGCACTAGAACACAGTATCTTGCTTCGTACGTATGCATTCATCCAGTTTGAGCCCTTGAGGGCACGCGGCTGGTAGGCTGCACGTGACTGTTGATGGCCAGGAAATGACTCTTGCGAGGCGGGGAGCTTTGACGCTTGAAGAGGAACCCCTCGTCCATCTCCACTGGCAGCCAACTCCATCTACCTACGGTACTATGGCATCTCACACAGCTTCTGCAAGGCGAGTCGAGAAGTGTCGCTGCAAAGCTGACCCCGCGACAATGTGTCATCGTAAGCTAAGCAGAATTTTCGCGCGCTATCAACCGCGGGATGAGAGGCTGAAAAGGCGCATCTACCCCTCCACCGACTCCCAGTAACCGTTTGCATGTACTCCACAACTCTAGAATTGGCTCCTCTTACGAACACTTGAATCGTTCACCCCATAATATCAGGATCGCCCAAAACGACGGTATTGTCTCGTCTCCAAGTACGATAACAGCCAGTCATGCAGCTGAGTAGCAGAGACCCTGATCAAGGTATTGACAACAGCAATGCATGAGACCGGTGTTCGCCAGTCATGGCTTCGTGCGACCCATCTTGTGGCGTTGAGTCGCGCGATGTGCAGGCTGGCGATCTGAGAAAGACGGTCTGAACTTGTCAGGGTAACTCCTGTCGAAAGGACTTCATGCATTGCGCCAATCCAGTCTTCGAGGCAAAACTAACTAGGACAGGCTCATTATGGACCAGCCCACTCGCCAGCCCTCCGCGACCGACGATGAGAAGCCCTCGCGCATGGTTCTCGCCCCAAACCAAGGTCTTCCCGTGAGCGACGGCGAGCAGGTCAATAGGAACACTTGGGTGGGGAAGCTACAAGTGGCATGGAAGACCTTCGAAAGGCAACTAGTGGCATACAATTTGGAGGTGCGCGGTATACAACGAGTCGAGCCGGATGAGCGTCATGATCTCCGCTCTTTGGGCTACACCCAGATTGCTGTCCTGTGGTTTTCCATCAATCTCGCTGCAAACAACATCACCCTGGGGATGCTAGGCCCAGCGGTCTTCTATCTGGGATTCTTGGACTCCTGCATGTGTGCCGTCTTCGGCATGCTGGTTGGAATCCTGCCCGTGGCGTATATCGCGACCTTTGGTCCGAGGAGCGGGAATCGGACAATGATATTTGCTCGGTCGGTGCCTACAACCCTTCCGCAAGCTTTCACTAATCGAGATCATAGGTATGCAATGGGCTGGTGGCCATCGAAACTCGTCGTGGTCTTGAATATCATCGTCTTCCTGGGCTACTCGTTGATTGATTGTGTCGTTGCCGGCCAGATTCTATCAGCTGTGTCCACGAACAATATGTCCGTTGTAGTCGGAATCGTCATCGTGGCAATCATAACATGGGGCATCACCACGTTTGGATACCAGATCTTCCATTACTACGAGCGATGGGCGTGGCTACCACAGTTGGTTGTCCTGTGCATCCTAGCAGGCGTTGCAGGTCCCAAGTTCAACATCTCTTCTATCTCAGAAGGTGAAGGCGCTACACTTGCCGGAAACAGGCTTTCCTTCTTTGGTCTCAATCTTGCGGCCGCGATCACCTATAGTGGTGGAGCAGCCGACTACTTCGTCTATTATCCGGAACATACTCCACGATGGAAGATCTTCAGCGTGACCTTGATTGGCCTGTCGAGTAGCTTTACTTTCGCATTTATCCTAGGCATTGGACTCGCTTCCGGGACTTTGACCGACACTGCATGGAAGGATGCATATGGCGTTTCTCAAGGTGCTCTCATTGTGGAAGGGTATCGACCTCTCGGCGGGTTCGGTAGCTTCTGCGGTGTCATCGTTGCCCTAGGCCTTGTCGCGAATTTGATTCCCCCAACGTATGTCGCATGCAAGGCTTCCTCTATTCGAAGACTTCAGGTCCTGACTGTGTACAGATACTCGACTGGTATCGATGCCCAGATTATAGGAGGATGGGCGGCTGCTGTTCCTCGTGCGATCTGGAATACAATTGGCGTCGTCGTCTACACGGCCTGCGCGCTTGCCGGTCGTGCGCACCTTGCCGAGATATTTACCAACTTTCTAGCTTTGATGGGCTATTGGGTGTCTATCTGGATTGCCATCGTCCTCGAGGAGCACTTCATCTTTCGTCGAAAGACCGGGTTCAATTGGACGACCTGGAACCAGCAGAAGAAGCTACCTATAGGCATCGCTGCTTTGATTGCGTTTTTGATTGGGTGGGTTGGTGCAATCCTGTCTATGGCTCAGGTGTGGTATATTGGTCCGATCGCTAGACTTGTCGGAGACTACGGTGCTGATGTGAGTGTTTCAGTTGTCTCTCGATGCGATGCGTGCTAACTCAGCTGTTCGTGCACAGATGGGCAACTACGTTGGGTTTGCCTGGGCAGCTGTTATATACCCTCCTATTCGCGCATGGGAGTTGAAAAGATTCGGGAGATGATCATGTGCAGCAATGTCGACAAAGGAATTCAAGAGTTGTTGATCAGAAGTCAAGAAACGATGGCGCTTTTCGATCTAAACATGACGAACACATTGCAAAAGAGGTACCTGAATCAAGCTGGAGTCTAAATTGTCCTATCATAATTACGTCCCGTCTGAAAAACTGGTATCCAAAATAGTCTATAGGTGCCGAACGCTGATGCCAATGCTCAGAGTAAACCCCACCGGAACGCCAGAAGATGAGAGGAATGCGAAGGCTAATATCCGGTGCTGCAATCGGACGGGAGGTCAAAGCTAGCTGTCCTGTTTGTCTCGCTGAACTGTGCGCCATCACCGAGACCCCTCTTGGCGAAAGCTGTCCAGAGCTCACAGTAGTTGTCACCCCCAGTGAGAGCATCATCCGCATCGATGATAGCATCGCGGCCCGAGACAAAGTTGGGATTGCAGGGCTGGAGCGCCATGCCGTCCATCACAAGCTTCATGGCGAGGTACTTGCCGTCAGTCGGCACACCGTTGTCATCGAAGTCCGGCACCGCGGCGTCATTCTTGCCATGCTTGTCAATCAAGTTCCAGAGGACCTCGTAAAGGACGGTCGCCCACACGGTTCCGGCATCGTGCGGCTCCGCGACGAGCTCGTCAACATCGGTATAGACGTAGGGGTTCGTCTCCATGTTGGTCGAGTACAGGTATTGCCGAATACCCTTCGGATCGTTGCCCACCCAAGCGCCGAGCGCATAGTCAGTTTCGCGGGTATCGGCGGGCTTCAGACGGATAGCAGTGGCCATGAAGTCTCCCCATCCTTCGCCCATGCTGCTATCCTCGGGGCCATCCAAGCAGTTGGAGTTGGCAGGGCCGCCAGTCAGACGGGTGGACAGTCCGTGAGTGTACTCGTGGATAACAACGCCGGCTTCGAAGCTGCAGTCGCGAACTGGCTGAGCATACTCCCAGAGGAACATAGCCATGCGGCCCGATTCACCATCAGGAGGAGTGAGGAACCAGGCATTGTCTGTACCCGAACCGTCTTGTGCCTGGAGGATGACCATGTCGTTGCCTTCGCCACCCTCATCGTCATTGTTGATTTCGAAGTTGCCGGCGGCCTCTGTGAAGCCTAGAATATAGAGCAGGTCGTGGTAGGTATTAGCAGTGTAGAAGAGCTGAGTGACTGAGGCATTGCCATAGGCCTTGGGGTCGGTCTCGTTCAGTGAAAAAGGGTACACGAAGTCGAGATCGGGGTTCGACGGGCGCGGGTCATTGAGGTAGTCATCGTCGCCCTCGGCATTTATCTGAGCAAAGCCGTTGTTGCCGCGAGTGTCGGTGTAGTCGTCGTCTCCAGTGCTGTGCCAGCCGAACTCGCTCGCATCGGGGTTCCACGGATCTTCAACAATGATGCGCTCGCCCTCTGTCGGGTCATTGACGCCCCAAGGGTACACCTGATAGGTGGCATCCGCACGATAGTTGACGAGACCGTGGATCTGCGAACCATCCGTCACGTCGACATATGTCAACAGCCAGTTGTCCAACAGATCAGTCTCGACTCTCCATGTCGGGACCAGCTTGCCGTCTGCGGACTGGATGTAGACGAGCTTGGTCTGAGGGTCTCCGGGCATGCCATCTACATCGGAAATCGAATAGGCCTCATCCGAGCCTTCGGTTGCTTGTGCGGTCGCACTATCGGCGGGGGTGAGGGGAAGACCAAGCACTTCAATGGCCCCCTTGAGCGCATCAGAAGGGTCGATCATATCGCGCTTCCTCAGCCTCGAGGCGGGCACTGCACCCGTGTAGAACGAGTTGCCGTATGAGAAGACTTCGCCGTTCTTGCCGACGTTGACGTTGAAGTCTGCATTGTCAATGTCCATGCCATTGGCAGTCTGCTTGAAGTAGATGTGGGACACCCCGTTGTCGCCGACGCGAGTCTCCACAAGGCGGAAGGTCGCTCCTGGCACGGTCGACTTCACCAGTTCGGTAGCGGTGTCTTCCGCGGTGCCTCGCTTTGTGAGGGCGATCGAAGAGTTGCCTCGAGTGCCCCTTGTGTTCACATATGTGGAAGACGTCTTGAAGCGAAAGTCGTTCCAATTGGCACCACTGCGTTTAGCGTGCGAATGTTCTTGGAGGCCTCGGCCTGGGATAGGTCGGCCGTCGGCTTTGGGAGGAGGGTTCCAGATGGCAGGATGGGCATTAATTTGCCCAATCATCAAAGCCGCCAGGGAAGCGACGGTAACGGAACGCATTGCTGAAACAGAGATGAAAACCGGAAGATGCTGGAAATGAACAGGAAGAAACAATAAACTCTAGAGAAACCGGAAAGGAAGTGGAAGCGAGTTGATGGTGGATGTGAGATGATGTGTGATCGTCGGCATCATCCATCTCTTCTTATACATCCTCGAAATGATCTCTTTCTGACTGCAAGCCATAGCCTCCAGATGCCAAGGTCACTCGTGTGATCCTTTCGAACCGCAGTCCTCAATCATAGCATGGAAGACTGTACAGCACCGTGGTCCGTGGACCGCCTTATCCTGCACGTTTCCGCTGTATCCCTCCCTGCAAAGGCTCGTGACGGTGCTGCGGAAGCTTGGCAACAGTGCTTATTCCAGGAGTAAAGACTGCCAAGCTCTGTATCCAGGCGGGAGGGAATTAGGATCGACTCTGCCCGGACGAGAATAACCAAATTACGAGCCGTTAAGCCACCGGGGAAGCTTGGCACTCAGGTCCGCTCGGTTCGTGGCTATGAAACTGCTGCTCAATGCCCACCTCCTCTAATAGGAACACGCTGTGCGCGGCGCTCCTGGGAAATCGAAGGATCTGATGGACATGGAGAAGTCGGAGACTTAGAGTTCATAGTCAGCACAGCAGACTTGGCTCTATGCTGTATACTCTACCGACTGTAGCCTAAGGCGCTGTGGTCAAAGATGAGGTCTATACAGCGGATGTACATTGGAGTACGGACGACGTGGCCCATCGTATATCCATGATGAAATGATTCACTGCACTCACAACGACCTGGAGAGTTCAACGGAAACTGCACACTTGGAGCCACCTTCTAATCGCGGCAATGAAATGGGGGCCTTCTAATCTTGAACATTTACGCCCCGTCGTTTGTGGACCTTGATGGGGGTTAGCATTCACAGTACCCACTTATCAGCTCGCCTAAGTATCCTAGGAGACGATCCCGAGAGTCTAATCTCACGCTCTAACCTCTCAGATTTCCTAGCTGCACGCACCCGCGACTAAGCGCACTCGTGCGATTATTCCAGCTTCCGCAAATAAGACTCCAGAGACAGCATGTATCAAAGTGGCACTTGGGCTCAGAGTAATCTGTTGTCGCTTCGTTCATTACGGAGAACAGAGCATAGGCACACAGAAAAAGCAGGCGCAAATGCTATCATGCACTATCTGCACGGCGTCGATACACTCTGGCAGAGCTTCGGTGTCTTTTGACGTCAATAGGTGGGATGGGACGCCGGGTGTGGCGCAGCCTCACACCGGAAGCTTGCCTGGATGCACGCGCATATCCCGCTGCCGTCCAGAGACCAGGCAGTGGATGGGGCCAAAACATGTCGCGCGAGTAACAGGGGACATTCGACATTTGTTTGCCTTCTTTCGATGCAAGACATCTGGATGGGAGATTTGCATGGTCTCTCATTCATTCGTACGATGCGTATTTCAGGTCGACTTAGTAAGTGCTATGCTCAGCTGCAAATCTGATCTGACGACTGTCTAGTACAGCGGCTACCGGTGGTGCATGGTCATGTAAGTCTCGCTTTTCGGATATTTCTTACCGCGGAGGGGAAGTCGCAACCTATCAGACGTGCCTTGGTGTGAGGCTAATGCAGAAGTGTGTCTCGTTTTGGGGTCTGGACGGAGTGGGATGCCTCGATGAGGCTGTGCGAGGCTTTCAGTGCTAGGTGTCAGTGCTTACATAGGTAGGTAGTCGCAGCTTCAGCCTTGCACTTGCCACGCTACTGTCCACACTTGCACTTTTCCTTGGCATGAAGGCTACGCTAGAGTTTCTAGCTTTAGTGTAGGAGGGAAGTGCGATGCTATTTTAGGAATATGGTGGGGTGTGTAGGCGGGGCGTCGCTAGGCATCAACATCTGAGGCGACATACCTTCGATGTGGTTTTTCAGTACCGTTTTGGACATTTTTTTTTTCTCTGCTCTGCTGTATGAGAGGTTCATGAGTCTCACTAACGTTCTGTCTAGTCGATCTGTATGGCGTATTTTCATGCGACGGTTTTCTCACAACGTAATGATCAAATTTGAGTGGATCTGTGACATCGCGATAGCGCGCACGACCAATTCAGATTCGAAGTATACTTATGTGTATTGATTGGGTTCTTACTTCACCCAATTAGGACACATGGTAGCGACTGTGACTGTTATGTGTCCTGAACTCATAAGAGGGTCAGGTATGCTGGAAGTAGGTACTCCTGACTGGAAAGGGGACGAGATGGTTGATCAACCTAATATGCGGACACATCGCTCACCGAATCACGTAGATTTCGATATTCTTTCCTTAAGCTTTTATCCAGAATTGAGTTCAAATCAATCTTTCATGTCACATCCTAGCCTGCCCCTAGAAAAAGCGATTGCACTTTCCTTTGCCTCTTCCTCCGTGACCTCCTCTCCCGCCCAAATCTCGGGCCACGATACTTTAACAATTGTTGCCCAATCCTTAGCTTCGGTACTGTTGGGGTCTCCAGCTTCAACGGTGTACGAGTACACCTCTTTGTTGGTCCAACTTCTGCAGAGGTGGACGACAGTGTTGCCTTGAGCGTCAGGCTTGTCGGTGATGACCATCCACTTGTCGTCCATGTCTTCGGGCATGCTGCCCTTCAGCATCTTTTGGTAGTCGCTGTGCGTAATCTTGCGTCCCCATTCTGCAGTCTGTGGTTTGTCTATCGGTAGTACCTCGATCATGGTTTCGGAGTATTGTCGCTGGTGGAGAAAATGCTTCCTTGGATGAAGGAAGATAGAGTTAGAGTACGACGACGCGAAGTACCTGGCGCGATGACGTTGATATTGATGAACGCCAGAAAGTCGAGGGTGGTGTAGGTTCTTAAGCATGTATGTTTGAAAGCTCATGTAGTCATACGGTAGTGCGGCGCGTGCGAAGTCCTGATACTACCCGCTGTAGCTCGAATCTTGAAGGGATTAGTGTTCCCACAGTCGTGCGAGACTGCGGCCAAATCAGCAACTGGTGTGGTGGTTTTACTGGAATGGGATCCAATATTCGAGGCAGCAGCGCTGGTGCGAGCTGAAGTTGCGCCGAAGCCAGTCCATTACAGATCAAGGCTAGCTTTAGTGAGTGGCGAACCTTGGAAGGTGCAAGTCCGAGCTTCAGGCTTTGGAAGATAGCCGCTATCTGAGAGACTATCGATGCAACAACCTCCCACAGGTGCGAGAGCTTTTTCGAGCTTCTGGGACTGCACGAAGACGTTCGAGGATTCCGAAGTAGTGTTGAGACAATACCATACACAATCTTGAGGGTAAGAACACAATCTCAAATTCCTGTTCGCTCTATGAGCCAGCTTGATGCCTATTCGAAGCTCCTGTGACTCGTGAACAGTACTCGTCTTCAACTTGGGCACGGATAGTCGTCTACACAGGATACCTTCTCTTGATGACAGATCGTCCTGAACCGATCTGGAGCTACCCGTGGACTGTAGCAATAGATGACTCATCTTTTTGTCAGCGCAGGCTGGCGGCCGGCTTCCGCCCCCCACCTCTGCCGGTACTAGGTAGGATGCTCGCTGACAGGGATTGTACTGCGACTGAAACTTGTTGGCCCCTTACGAAGGCCAGGGCGTGTTTCAGCGGGATGTTTGAGCGTTCTACCGACTTCTTTACCTCCGATCGGACAGCGTACCATCGTACAGTCCGAAGCTTTTGCGTCAATATTTCCAGGTTTCGAACGCCGGACTCAGTATCTTCTGACCTTGCTGGCTCTGCCTATCTGACCTCAATGGTTTCTGAAGGAATACCCTCTGTCAGCGTGGATGAAGACGCTCAAAAAATTGAAGAGCCAAAGGAGCGTAGGAGATGGAGCCGGTGGCACAGTATCGGGACTGCTAATACTGTACCTAGGTACGGCTTACCCTCCTAGCCCGAGTAATGCTAATATCCAGAATCCTGATATTATTTCTTTACCAGGCACTCTGACAAGCAGTACTTATTCCACGAAACGGGGGCATATAGGGCATGACATATGGTGAAGGCTCGGGCAGACACGTGTCACGCACGTGGGACGTACGATAGATGTCGTCATATGTACTCCAGGGTTCTATGCTTTGCTATCGGCGAACGTAGTGCGCGCTACTTTTGATTGCTTCTCTCTGCTGCAGCTACAGGTGAGGCTTCGGATCCCGGGGCACATTAAACCCCGCCTCCCGCAAACAAACGCTCGCCGCACTTGCAATGGATCAGATCGAACCGGTTCGTGGAAGGCCTACCAACGGCAACATTTTTTGACCTCATCCGATGAATGGATGAGATGCGCCTGAAGCAAAGCATCTTGATGAGTATGCATCATGAGTCAGGGCCTGCCTTGCCCCACATGTTCTTTCATACCTCCTACCAGCGCAGATGCGTATCCGACCAATGACATTTCACGCGCGCGTATTAGAGCACATCCTACGTGCCAAGTCACTCACCACTATCTTCAGCCTTCAGCATGAATCCTAAGCTCGATGAGGATGTCGTGGCTCTGTGCTACGCCTCTAGGAGACCGCGTCTCTTCCACGGGGCGAATCGCCGATCGCCCGTGCCGTTCTTTCTGAGGCGCATCGCACTGCACGTAGTCTGGACGGACTTATCTTTGAAGGCGCTTGGCCTCTTACCTGCACCGGACTAATGCCTGACTGTCGAATTGCCATGAAGAACCAGAGAGTCGGGAGCGAAGAAAAAGCAACCTTCCCAACCTCAAACACTTCAAAAGGGACCATGGATGCATCGCGGGGGCCATGGTTGGGACATCCCCGGCTCTTAGCCGGTGCCAATCAAGCCCTGGCAATTGAGAGTGTGTGCTGCTTTGGAACCCTTAAATATGCCGACGAACATTATCTTGCATTTCTCGGATTCCACTCACTCGCGATCGAGCGACTCCGCCGGAATAATCAACCATCAGAATAGCGACTCTACGTCTCAGTGTTAACAACAGCATTCTTGGATTCTCGACGCTTATATAAAAAGTAATTCAAGGCTCGAATCATAGCCAGGGTCATTCAAGACATATTACAATCAACGATGGGCTCTAGTCGAGAAGCCTGTGATCGATGTCACGCAATGAAGACGCGCTGCTCAAGAGCCCAGAATTCCCTAGAGTGTGTGAGATGCATACGTTTGGGCATATCCTGTACCTACAGTCCACCGGGTCGTACAGGTCGCCCTTTGGGTAGAAAGCGGATCAGAACCACATTCGACGAAGACAATGTTTTCAGCCAGGCAAATGGTAAGTTTCTTGTGAGACCCACCACTGTCCAGGACTAACCTGCCGCTCAGCCGGAATAGCTCGCGCACTGTACAACACGTCCACACCGCATCTTGATATGGGGGCAGTAGTAGATGGATACTCGACGAACAATTTGGGCTCGTTGGAGTTCTTTGACTTTGCCGCACAACCGAACAACAGTGCAGATTCCACGCCTTTTTTCCCTCTCGATCATCTCTTCCCGGAAAATTACTCTCAGCCTACTGACAGCACATTGGTGGGCACACCTCCTGACCCCTCCGCTTTTCACAACCTGGCGCCATCAACGAACTCTGCGGGTAGCGAGGCGTCACGAACAACTCCATCTGAAGAACCCGAAGTCAATCAAGAAGATTTACTCCTCCGTCTATTAGACATACAAGGGCGACTGGCCAAGCTGGTCAAGTCATTGAATAGCGAGCCTCATGCACCGGAAAACGTCGAAGACATATATCGAGCAAGCGAGATTCTGATTAGTATCCTAGAGAGCGTCGATGATGGATCAGCGCTTAGATCTCCACATTCCCCAGCTAAGCCTGTTGGTGTTTTCGTGTCCCTTTTCTTGAGTAGCTACTTCAGTCTCATCCACGCCTATGAGGTACTTGTCGGCATCTTACGAAACGACCTCAATGGCAATAAAGAATACACGACGCCCAGTAATCAATCGAGCTCGACTAATTCGAGCGGAAATCAAAATGTACTCCAGGGCAGCGTGCCGTCTATCAGTATAGGAGCAGTGCGACTGGCAATGCCGAAGAAGGCCTTCGCCGAGGTAAATCTCCACTTGGTAGCCCAGACCGTTCAGCATGTCAAAGCTGCAATGCAACGATGCGCTGCAAGGATATCTGCTGCTCGAAAGGACAACGCGTCTGGATCTGATGCATCAGCAGGGGAATCGAGCAAACCGGACCCAAAAGATGAGAGCAGTGACCCGCTGATAGAACTTGCGCAATTGGGAATATCTGAGCTTAGCCTGCGAGAGGACAACCTGATATCTCATTTGCGATCGTCGTCTGGAACATGAGTCAAGTAGGAGCTTTGTTGAGCGTACGCAGCTCTCTCGAAGGTTTATTGCAACATCGACAAGTCTGAACGTCGCATGAAATCGAAGGGCCCGTCAGGTTGAATCTACCACTTCTGGTAACATCTGACGTGGAGTTGGCTCAAGGAGCTCTCCCGTAATCCTCGCATGATAGCGGAACGAGTACGGTTTCAGGTAGCGCTTCCGGACCCCTCGTATGCAGCAGAATTTTCCATGAACCGCTCAAATTCCGGTGGTGGGATGCTCGAGGGGTTCCTGTACGAAGTTTGATTGGCCCATTTAGCGCCAGCGAGACAATTTCCATATCTAAGTCTGAGGTCAGCTATACGAGTTTGGGAAGGCACAGGTGAGTTGCTTCAGCATGCAGCTTGCCTGCGCAAGCCTGCATGGTTGATCCGCTGTGGTAGAAGTGCCCGCTTTCATCCTCCTCAAAGATTTCGAAACTTTTGGCTATGCGAAATGATCGCTTCAATGTGGAGTGGCGATTAGCAGAGTGATGACAATGGCATCCTCAGCCCCCTGTAGATTTCGACTATCTTATTCTTCTTTCCAATCCTCATTCATGACGATATTCCGTTGTTTTCTCCTCTTGTCAAACGCGTGTTGTTCCGCACGGTCTGCGCAAGCTTTACGAGGGTTGACCACCTCCGCATCAGGCTCGAGACGACCTCCGGTTCCATTCGGACATCTTGAATGTCAATCTCTCTGGCTGAAGTGTCAGTGAGGGACTTTTATGATTCGTGGTATGAGTGTATGCTTACCTAATCGTGAGATTCCAACTCAAGTATTGCCAGTTCGAGCCGATCCAATTGCAACGACACCCAACATCGAACGCTGTAGAGTCCGAAATCCACATACTGGAGTGACTTCGCTTAGGCCTTCAACCATGGAGTACTGACATGGCGTAGCTTTAAGCTGCGATCCGGCTACGTGTCACAACTCCCGACGGAGGCTTTTCTCGGCGGCTTTGGCACAAGCGCGCCGTCCTTGCATTCTGCAAGACATGGCGGGAACGGCATCGGCGACGGCCCGCGACCCACCAAACCAAGATTTATTGGAAATGGATCTCGAGTGCTCGTTCCTGGAAACTGGTCCTTGAGATTTTAAGTAATATCATGTTGTCTTATCCGATCGATGAGCTGGTCGTCTCGAACCTAACTCGCATCCTTACCTTTGGCCATCATGACGACATCAAAAAGACGATCAAAGTACAAGACTGCCTGGAAGTCCCTCGCACTCTATCGATAAAGCCGAAAGATTCCACGACAGTGTCTCCTGTCCTACAGGACCTTGCCTCTCTTGGACTTGACTTCTCTTCCAGCACTGATCAAACTACGCGACGACACCTTCTCGACCAAGCATGTGCTGTATGGTCAAACTTAGAGACGCCATGGAACACATCAAATGGGCATAGCTGGATCCAGGTACACATGATCTTAGTCGTACTCTTTCCACATGAACACCTTAGTAATGAACCCTCTAGCCGGCGCTACTACTCGCTATGTCTGAAGGAACAGAAAGAGGGATCTGGACGTACCTAGCATCACTAGACGAGCCTTTTGGTGTTAGTGGGGTCTCACATGCGATTGGGATTGATCGGCGTGTACTTTGTAAGAAACCTGAACTGCAAGATTTGAAATCTACGACAGCTGATCGTATGAAGCACGGTTGATGCGACACTTGGCTGCGACAGGCTACCTCAGGGAGACAGAACCCGAAGTATACATCCGAACCAACTCCATAAAAGCCATGGCACGTATCTAGAAGGTCGTGTATCATTTTGACGAACTAAAAGCATCATCGACTTGGAAAATTGATGCCATGTCTTGTTGAAAAGTCTCTTCGCACCTGGTCGTCATCTCACACACCCCTCCCACATCGTATACAGATGTTTGGAACAAGCGAATTCGAGAGCGATTCCGTATCTGTTCCTCAAATACTACGTCCGGCTGATTTTCGCCTATTTCTGCGAAAATAGTGCACCGAGAACGCTCGCAGCTTTCACCTCCATCTCCATGAACTCTCCCTCATCAGAGCTCTGTATAGTGACTGCACCACCAGCTCCGACTCGCCATACGTTGCTACCACTGAAGCTTTGCTTGTCGTCGTTCGTGGGTCGCGAAATATTGTCATGAGAGTCTCCCATGTGGAGGCTTTGAGAGTCTGCAACAGCACCAGCACGAACGGCCGTTCGTATCACAACCGAGAAATCGCCCGCGCCTCCCACATCCATATATCCCAAGACACCCGAATACACTCCACGGGGTCGCTGTTCGATATTCGCCAAAATTTGACAAGATCGCTTCTTGGGAGCGCCGGTCATGGAGCCCGGCGGCAGAGAGGCTTTCAACACATCAATACCCCTCGGACCGCCCTGCTCCAGTGCCGGAGATGGCAATTGGCCCTCGACGACCGAGACAAGCTGATACACCTTCTCGTACTCCTCTACAACCATGAGTTTCGAGACCCAGGTATTGCGTGCGCCTACAACCCCGCTCAGATCATGTCGAATCAGATCAACAATCATTAGGTTCTCGGCTCGCTCTTTCGAGCTCTCTAGAATCGCGTGCGCCTTCTCGCGTGTCATATCCGCGCTTTTCTTGACGGTGCCTTTGATGGGTCGGAACTGGCATTTGCCGTCGCGAGTCCAGCTCAGGAACCTCTCTGGACTACTGCCTACGATGACTGTGTCTGAGAATCGGAGGAATGCGCCGAAGGGTGCTGGGTTATTTTTGCGGAGGCGTTTGTACAGCGCCCATTCGTCGAGTGCGGAGTCTAGATGGATGGTGGTTTCGTCGGTTAGGCAGAGCTCGTAGGAGTCGCCTGCTGCTAGGTAGTCCTGGCATTTTAGGACCTTGTTTCTGTATGAGGTTTCGGTGGGCCGAGTGACCTTGGCGGTAGCTAGGACTTTAACAAGATTTCCCGTCTCGCTCGACTTTGCCATGGCGGGTGTGAGATTAGGTCGCTTTCGGATTTCTCCTTGTGTCGCAAGGGTCTCGATTATGCTTCTCGTCTTCATGATCCAGTCATGATCATTGGGAAGCAGCGACTGCACATAAAGCTCCCCTTCTTTGTGGTCGACCACGATACTCCTGTGAATGAATACGAAGTTGATGTCTGGAAGATCGCTAGACGCGCGGGATCGATGCGGCTCGACGTCAATGGTTTCCAGTCCGGCCTCGTAGGAGATGTAGCCCATGAGACCGCCCCAGAATGGACTATCCTCGGGAAGGCTTCGACAGTGGAGTCTCTGCTTTCTGGGATCACATGCTACCAAGGCATCTTGCAGCATGGGCCAAACTTGATCTATAGAGTCAAGCTGGATAGCCGCTTCTTGGGTCGCTCCTTGCTTTCCTATCAATTCGTACCGCAACATCCGATCAGACACCCTGTAGGCTATCTTTATAGTCTTCCGAGGTAGCACGAATCCTATGATACTGAATCTTCCCGACGAATGACCTTGGGAATCGAGAAGCACCACATCATTATTGCGATAGCCAAGCTCCTCTATGATAGTCGTTGGACTAACAGGTACTGTGGAATATTTTTCCCACTGTAACGATGCATCTTTTTCTCCGATTGTGGAGCGTACCTGGTGTACGAAATGGGCGCACGAAGGATCTCTCGCCGAACCCCCTTGTTCCGCAAAGCCGGGCACAATCCTCGATGGACCAGGAGGCAAAGATGCCTGACTCCAGCTTGGCATCTTCATTCTTACCCGTCTTTGGTCAGACGACCAAGCTTGGGCGTGCGACCACCAGTTCGAGATCAACCGCTTCCCGTCTGTTGAGGTGCAAATTGATTCTGGGTGGAACTGCACGCCCCATAAAGGTTTGGACACATGTCGAGCCCCCATCAAAATGGGCCCGTTGATGCCATCGCTCGTATCCCACGCCAACGGCAGTAGTTCTGGACAGGCTTTTGAACAGTCCCAGAACACGTTCCTCGTTTCTTCATCTCCAAGAAGGTCGACGTGGAGCGAGTGATATTGCGTGGTCTCGAGATTGATCAATCCCGCAAAAATATCTGCGTTACTGTGACATGGCCTGCTGATGATACCATGTCGTGCTTGTTGGAGTCGTTTGATGTGTGCACCATACAAGAGGCACAGCGACTGAAATCCCAGGCATATACCCAGAACAGGTATCATGTCAGTACCGTGGAGAGCCCAGAGTTTGTTGATGAAGCCCACGTCTGATGGGTTGGCGGGATGCCCCGGACCAGGTCCGACGACTACGGCGTCGAATAGAGTCAAGATGTCGAGAAGATCCCGATGTACGAGCTCGTCATTCATATGAACAAGAATCACTTCGGCTTCGAGACACTCTTTCAGTATGCCCACAATATTGTTGGAAAAGGAGTCGAATGCATCGACGAACAGGATACGGCGTGACTCGTCCGGCTTAGCGTCCATTGTGCCCATGATGGACAGGGAGGAGAAGATAACAACGATGTCAATCAGTAAATACTGTAGTACTCTTGCTGCTGATGACTAGGCTACGTTCAGTTCTCTACAACCGCTTCATGGTGGTGATAGGTGAGTAAGCTAGGTCACGTGCGCATCCAAGATGATGACCGGGGTCGCGGCTGACAGGCGCTCTGGGCTATCGATACCTCCAAAGTTGCCGCTGAGAGCGATTTGAAACAGCTCAATCGCACACCGCACAAGGATGTACTGTCAGTTTCGAGACCTGGATCTTTGTTTTCGTTGACCGAAGCAGATTTTCACCGAGATGATCTGGGTAAGTGCTTACTAAAGATTGCCGAACCCCGAGCCGCCTCCTGACAATCCACCGATCCAACGCTCCACACCGCGAAATCCGCCGCATTGACCGCTCCGTATGGCTTGGATATAGAAGGTGTGCCGAATCACGGCTTTGCTATAAATTGCATACAGGTGGTTATCGTCCAGCACGTGAGAGCTGCGTACACGCCGTCCATCCACTTTCTTCTACGCCACCCGAATGATCGATGGCTTCCATAGTGAAGTTCTACCTGTGCGACACTATACTATGGCGATTGGTATATGGCTTCGAGAATTCATGCCTCAAATCCGCCCTCCGTGGAGTGTACAGTGTGCAGCAAATATGAAGCAATGACGTCAACCTGATCGCATGCTCACGTCTTTGGCCAAATGCGCGTCACAAACAATGCGTTGCAAAACTGTTCCGCGTCTCTGAACCTTCAATTATTACACTCCAACTCACCTTGACAGCTCATTCTATTCTAGTCCAGGACCAATCTGCCAAAGCATTTGCCCGTCATGGTTCAATATCACACCGCTGCAGGGACTGCGTCCTTTCCGGACGCCAAATCCTCATACCCCACTTCTCCCCAGGTGGGCTTCGGCAAGGCAGTTGCCATTGGCCTTTCCGCTGGATTTCTAGGAGCTCTCGTGTATGTACCTAAAAGGCTCTGTTCGCATCATGTTAATAAACTCCCAGCATGTCTGGCACAAACAACATAGAGCAACTTATCACACACCGCCCAAACTCCTACGTTCCAGGTCGCACAACCGCCACACACCTTGGCCTCTCCAACTACTTCGGCAAACATCCTGATGTCCTGAATCACGTCCACCACTTCGGGATGGGTATCTTAGCTGCTCCTATTCGCGCGCTCATGTCTTACTATGGTATCATTGGGCCTGTGGCGTCTTTCATCCACACGGGCATCCGCATCATGATAGATCAGGTGGTGGAGAACACTGCGGGAACTAGTGCGCTGCCGTGGACGTGGCCAATCAATGAGCAGGCTATTGATATAGTCCACAAGGGCGTCTACTCGCTCGTTGTGGGTTATACTTGCGATAAGCTCATCAGGGGTGTGGACTGGTTTAACAGCTGAGCGGAGGTCAATACACGCTTAACAGCTCTGACCAATCATATCGATTGGGACGCAGGAAAAAGTAGGATGGACAGAGGTTTTCTTCCGGATTTCTTCACTCGGACGTGGGAGGTACGAGAATTCGGAAGATCAGGTATTTTGAAAGCGATGGAGATGGAGAATGATGCGGGAGTGGGATCTGAAACCGTATCTTATCTTGGCAGGTGGCACAGCAACGATTCCTGTGCCAAGCAATGCATAGCCACGATTCATATGCCTTCTGTCTCTGCTCTTCAGTCCCCGAACTACGTGATTCTGGTCCCACCGACGACGGCTAGCTCTTCGTGCTAAAGAACCGTGGTGGTACTTTATGTTGGATGGTTGTTGTCAACACGAATTTTGAGAGTGCCGACATGTATGTGTCAACTCACAATGTGCGTCAAGAGTGACTTCTGGTAAGTCGTTTATTAGATGACCCACTAACTTTTAACAGGGTTTCCGTGCTGGATGTTGGCTTGGACAAGTAAACAGGAAGCCATGGATGACGCAATTGGGAAGCACAATATGTTGCTTTGTGCTCGGGATGATCTATCTGTCCCCAAAGTTCCATCAAAAGTCTTTGTCGAACCATGTCGTCGACCCAGGTCTATGCCAATTCGATTACCTTCCCTTCTCAGAATGCCTGCCAGTCGACCCCAAATTGACGACAGTCGCTCTTCCAGAGTTGCATCGAAAAGCTACAGATTCAACTTTGACATCGCACCCATGGGAGTTGATAGTCAGTGTCTGTACGGAGAATCAGTGATCGAGCCTCTCGACGCAGAACTTGATGCAAACAAGACCTGTTGGCGTCTCCTTGACTTCTCAGCCCCCGAGTCACGGAAAAGTCTCCGGGGCGGCATAACGATAGCTCGGGGAAGCCCCCTTCAGACATTCGAGATTGAGACTCTCATCACCATCAGCTCATACGATGCACAAGATCTAGATAACGTCATTGTTGGCAAGGTAGATTCGGGACTCAACATGGGCTATCAATTTCGCGACAACCACGACCACTGCACAGAAGTGTCAATTACGATATTTCTCAAACCGTCCAAACTGGATATCTTTCTGTTCAACATCTGGACCAACATCTTCGACATCTCTTTCGAGTCTCAGCTTGGCTGGACCATTAACCATCTCCACACTCACACCGCACACGGCTCGACCACCATGGATAACCGACCATACATCGAAGCTTTATACGCACATCATATTGAAATGGTATCCCTCAGTGGCGCCATCAAAGGGTATTTTCGCCCTTACTCCTCGCTCCATCTCTCCACCACCTCTGGCCCCATCACACTATCTGTGGATCTGTCCCAGATATTCCACTCATCAAGAACCCCCGACATCCCGACCACGCTACCTATACCAAGCCTAAGCATCACAACACACTCCGGCCCAATATATATCCAAAGCACGCACGACCTACTCCCTTCATACCCGTTCACACACACTACAACCTTGTCCACGCAGACCGGCAACATATACGCCGTCCTACCGCATGGATTCTCGACAGGAGCGAGTACGGTGACTGGAAACGTGACACTATATCTTCGCACCTACAAAGCTGCAGAGCCCGGACTAAGGAATGATTTGTGGACGTCGTCGGTCAGCGGGGATGTACGTGTGTTCGTTAGCGAGCCGCGGGACACTGCGGCTGGTACGGGGAATCGGGTACAGCAGGTAACAAGACCAGGGATAACTGCAGCTAAAGGAGAAGAAAACGAGCAGTACAATCCGCTGCTGAGTATGGTCAGTTCGCACAATAACTTGGGGGAAGGGGGTAGCATGATGTTGCGGTATCCGCGCGCCTGGTACGGGAAGCTGGAGGCGGAAGTTAGAGATGGTAGAGTGGATGTCAAGGGGAGTCTGTTGTGGGGCGTTGAAAGGGGGGAGGGGTTCGTTAGGGCAACGAGGGGATTCGATGGGAGGAGTCAGATGGGCGTTGTGGTTAACAGGGGAGTCGTGGACCTGAGTGTCGGTTTGTAGAGGGAATGAGGTTGAGGTGTGGCATGGAAAGGCGAATGGGGCTGAGGCCGGTGCGTTTATAATGGTGCTCAGGCGACTTGAGAGCCAGCCTACAGGATTATGGGAAGTATGTCCAAGGACTCATCCACTCATTTCTATCAGTTTATCTTCCTGTTTTTTTTTTCTGACCTCTATTGCCAAATAGCAACCATGAAATTTGTTCGTTGCACTAGCTCCATTGGTAACAGTAAGCGGAGAAGTTCAGGATGGCTCAAGCCTGTTTTGTCAGTGATTCGGATTGGGATCAATGTAGTGATGATCAAGAAGAGCATGCGGTGGGTTCAAGTGCTATAGAGATCTGGCTTCAGATGTTTTCTGATCGCCAGCAACAATGCGCGAACACCAGGTATCCTCCCGGCTCCTATACTATTATACTGTGAACTGATAATCACTTTGGATGCTTGAAATATATATTGCAGCGTCCTAAGCATACTACTGCACCTTTTTCTTGTATGTGATCGACGTGAAGATCATGATTAATCCTGCGACCAGAAAACGGGCCCTAGAAATCAAGAGAGGATATCCATTTTTAGCCCATTCCTATGTGTCATCCATAGCTACAAAGGCCGCGCCACCATCCAACAAATCTACTCAACCTCACTAGACTATAATCTGGCTCATCTCTTCGGAGGAGCAGTGTTTGCCAAACAATTAGTCTCTTCCGAGACATCCTCACCCCCAAGAGCACTCTTATATTCCGGCAACAAATCCTTGACAGAATCCTCCACGATTGGACGAACCGAAGAGCACTCATTCGTATTGCAACAGTCTTTCCCATTCGTCTTGAACTCAGCGACCATATAGTCCACACCATCTCGAACAACAACCCCGACGAAGTTGTTGATGGTGCAAATAACGATGTTATATTTCAGCGCGACTCCGTACGTCTCCAAATGGCAGTTCCCCTTGTGCTCACTGGCCTTTTGGACCGCACCCGCGATGGTGCCAATGAAAAGCCGACGCAACGCGTCGTTGGTGCCGTAGTGGCTGTACAGAACGCCCACCTCCAGCGAGTCGTCCATAAGCGTCGTGCCGTCGACATAACGGACGGGGATCTTGTAGACGACGGGCTTGTGCGCGTCGTCGTACTTGCACTGTTGCTCGGACAGGGGACATAGCCAGTCCAAGGCTTGGTACACGGAGCCGTAGAGGGCGCTGCCGACGAGGTCACCGACGTTGGCCACGTCGGTGCCTAGGCTGACGATTATGTGCGCTTCTTGAGGAGAGGCGTTGTCGGGACGTCTCGTGGGGTCGAGGGTGATGTTGAACAGTGAGGGGCTGAGGGAAGGATCGGTGAAGGTTGTGAGATCGAAGCCAGGTTGTTAGCGATACACACGTAAGATGGCACAATGTCATAGGCGCAATATCACACTTACCATCTGTGGAAACGGTTTCCGGACGCAGAGGTTTTGCAAAGACAATCGTGCCGAAGGCTGCAAGTGCACTGACCCAGCCGCTGAGCTTCATGACTGTCTGCTTCGGAGTCTAACGTATTTCAAATTTGGGGGCTTTGACAGAGTGAGGGAGTCGAGAAGTGTGGAGGATACTCAAGTCGATGCCATAAGTATCCTTCCCGGGTGCGAAGATACTAGCGGTGAAGATACCACTTGAGCAATGCTCAGCCCCGAGTGTCCGGTGAGCTCTAAAGCACTCGTGGTGTCACAGCCGTTCGAAAACCATTACGTCAAACGGTCATACATATGAGTTGTGTCACGAATGACGATTCCCCAATCCAAGGACTATATTTGTAGCATAATCACGATAAGAGGAACCGTATATCTCTTGACCGTCTCGACCGTCTTGACCGACGAATATATTCCACCGCTCCCAGAAAGGGTCAGCAATCCGCCCAAGTCCATCACCGCCTCCAATCGTTCCTCACCGCGCCTTGGATCCTTGATCAAACGCCATCTCCAGCATCACGCTTGATATGGCAATGGGGATCTTGCTTCTTGAAGCACGGCGGTGGATGCTCCATGACGTCTCGAGCCTTGATATTGCAATGGGGGTCTTGCTTCTTGAAGCACGGCGGCGGATGCTCCATGATGTCTCGAGCCACGTAGTTGTCTTCAGATATCTCAGTCAGCTGCAAGTTCCTCTTCACATGATAGGGAGGGTGCGTGAGCCAGGAGAATTTACCAATGTTCTGCTTCTGGTTGCGAGACTCGATCGTGGCCAACTGGGAGCCTATGATACGCGTGTTAGCAAAGCATGTGGATTCGTGCCCCTATTTCCATTGCTAGGAAGCTATGGAATCATACCGGTTTCGCCATTGGCCGCAATTGTTCCCAGTGGCGCGGCGATCGACAACGCGGCGACCAAGGCACCAGCGAATAGGATGGCAATCTTCATTGTGTTGAGTATGTTGGTATGTAGTTGTTTGTAGGAATTGTATGGGTTCGTGTATTGGAAGTCGCGGTTGGGGTCGCAGGTTGGCCCTTTGTGTTTTTATACCAGCCGTGAATAGCTCTTAGCGTGGCTTTGAACCTCAGGCAGCAGCTCTTGGCCATGGCACGCGAGGTACATCATCTGACAGGTTTATAGCTTGGAAGTATACAACTCTCCTACCCCACCAGATCCCACAACAGTGTCACTTCAGATATTGGGAATGATTTGGATAGACATCTCTACCTGTTAAACCGGTGCTTCCAGTGGCTCTTCTTTCCCAATACCCTTCTTCTGGATTCCTGTCTTGGTTTCCGTATGATCGTGACTGAGAACATGCGTTTTGACAAAGGCAGATGCAATTACTGCCAAGAACGCAGCGCATGTGAACATGATCCACAGGTTCCTGATGCTCCAAGAATAGGCTTGTCTGACTGCCCGCTGTTGAAGAAGATCCGCGATATTTCCGACTTTGAGGACATTAGCCGCCGCATCGTCACCAGCGAGTTGATTGATGAGAGCAGGAGCCAGACCCGCACTCTCCAGATCATTGGCACGAAGTGTCATACCATTTTGAAACACGACACCAGCGATCACCACCGACATGGCTGTAGCAATGTTGCGAGACAAGCCCATTGCCGCCGACGCCGTTGCGGTATTCTCTTGGGATACATTGGCCTGGAGCGCAATCACTGGGGGCGTGAACAGACATCCACACCCGAGTCCGGCTATGATTTGGAAACCGACGATAGCCGCGATTGAGCTGTCGACTCCGAGTTGGATGTAAAGGCCAGTGCCGACCGTCATAAGAATGGTGCCCACCCAAACCAGGTCAAGATACCGCCCTGTCCGGTGAATGAAGATGCTCGCAACGATTCCGGCGGTAGCTTCACTGACCGTTGAAGGAACCAAGAGTGTGCCGGCTCGAAGAGGAGACATGCCCTTGACGGCCTGGAAGTATAGAGGCAAGAAGTACTCCGCACCCATGTACACCTATGATGGTGTTGTCAGCATTTTGGCCAGCCCAGGGACACGCATTGTATCGACTTACAAAGCCTTGGAAGAAACAAACGAGGAAGCTTGCAAGGTTGGACATGCTCTCAAAGATCGCGAGAGGTATCACCGGATATTGAGCCCATCTCTTCTCGCTAAAGTAGAAGAACATCGCGAAGACGACGCCGAAGACGATAAGGCATACAACTTTTGGAGACTCCCATGGAAAAATGACGCCGCCGAAGTCGAGCCCGAGGAGAACCATGAGCACCATACCGACGAGCGTCAGACTGCCAAGCCAATCCACAGCTTTGAGGCCATCTCTCATACTAGTACGAGGGTTGTGAACATCCAAGAATACGAATAGAATGACGGTGGCGATGCCACAGAACGGTAGACTCAGCCAGAAGCAGTATCTCCAGCTAAGCTTCTCAGTGAATACGCCACCCAAGGTAGGACCCAACGCCGCGGCGATTGCCCATACAACTTCAAAGGTTGCAATGAAGAGAGCCCGTTCCCTCATACTGTAAAGGAGTTAGTATAGAGATTTTAATGCCTGACTCTAGTGTCTTGATCATGATCTGCGTACCTGAAGATATCAGATATGACGATAGTCATTTGCCCCATGACGCCTGCACCAGCCACTCCTTGCAATACTCGACCGGCAATGAGCATTTGCATATTGACGGAAAGAGCGCACACTATGGTGCCTGCGCTGAAGCCTAAAAGCGCGAGCATAATGATGGATTTCCTTCCCCTTGCGCACTTGTCAGCACAGAGAGTTGCCGAGCAGCGTAATCGTGCCGACGCTTTGGCGAACGTACCAGATGTCGGAAGCCTTCGCCCAAAGAGGGCCCGAGGCAGCAGTAGCGAGAAGGTTTGCTCCGCCAATCCAGACATACCCGCCGGCCGAGTCGAAGTCGGACGTGATGGTCGGCGTGGCGCTAGCCAGGAGAGTCTGGTTCATCGCGACCACAAAAAGAGAGAGCTGTGCAGAGGGTGAGTACGACTCGATACGTATGATGCATGCATGCAAATGCTCACATTCAACGAGGACATGATGGCTGCGATCCGGAAACGCTTGCGCCTCCCTGCGGCCTTATCAGAGGTACCCAACAAGGCTCCAGTTCGCGGTGCGGATGCGGGTGCGGGGCTAGGAGTCATAGCGAATGCCTCGCCAGTGGCGTCGGTAGAAGCCATTCTGGAGGGAAATGATTTCAGTATTGTAGGAATCTCTCACTGTGTGCCGTGACGCCGTGGGTGCTTTATAGACGAAGGTCGATGAGCACATGTCTGTACATGACATAGGGCGCGGTCTCGGGCGCAAGCGGCTGACCAGGCCCTCTCATTGGATAGCCTCATGTGAGTGTTTTCCATGGACATCAGGAGCATATCAAGGTTGCAGCTCAAATCAGCTTCTGCATAATTGATCACCACTTAGTTTCGATGCAAAAACTTTACTTGGATTTTATCATGATTTGCGATTTCATCACATGACTCCATAGGCCAACAAACCCATAGGCTATGGCCTCGGACCTGCCCCCCAGCAGCACTAGATAACTTACACACCAATAAGATACTTATCCCCTTGCTAGCGTGCGCTTACAGATGTCGTTACGGCGTTACTGGGACAGGAAATCGATAAGTATAGATCGGTACTCAATTCCCTCAACCCTCCGAGTACCGCGAAACACATGGACGAAACGGGAAACCCCAACCGAGCTTGCCAGCCCATAGGTTCCCAAAGTATGGGGAGGTTTCGGGAGACTTGCAAGGTTTAGCCGAAGAACCGGAGGCCAAATTGGGCGAGGTCTCGGGAGACTTGCAAGGTTTGGCCGAAGAACCGGAGATCAAATTGGGCGAGGTCTCGGGAGACTTGCAAGATTTAGCCGAAGAACCGGCGGTCAAAGTGGGCGAGTTGAAGCATGTAGTGATGGGACTGAAGGACAAGTCCGGAGTACGACAGAGGGAGGAGGTAGTGACGTGGGATGCGGTCGAGCCACTTCCCGGTGAGCCAGAACCATCGTTAGGTGGACCGAAGTCGGTCTGAGTTGAGGCAGAGCGACTATGAGATGGCTTGTCACGAGGGGATGTACTCGGTATGAGCAGGTCGCTACTGAGGCTGGTACCACGCAGTGAATACGCCGAGGAAGCTTGACGTGCGCGCGGGGATGGCTTGTAGCGTCTTTCGTAAGGATTCTTGGCTGGAACGGCGGTGGCTACTCGAGTTCGCTTGCGAGATGGACCTGGAGCTGGGGAGGGTGAACGTTGAGTCGTTTTGCGCTTGGTGCTGAGAGTCTGAGGTTCTTCGTCCGAGTCCGACAAATTGCAGTTCATGGCCGACATTTCGGCGAAAATGTCCGCAAGATACGCCCGGGTAGGTGAGGATTCGGTCGACGACGACGGCAGCTCATCCACCTCATCCTCACTGTCAATTTCACATACAATCTTGGGGTTTTGACGACTAGACACGGCAGCTTTACCGGCGAGCCTCGAATCTTTGTCAAGGTGTTGCCCCTGCATATCGTCATCTGGTTCGTCGTCGACGATGTCTGATAATGTCCCGTCCGAAATGTTGTCTAGGAACTCATCGAAAGCTGTCTCGGCTATAGTCCGCCATGGAAGTGTGGCTCCAGATTTTTGGGTCGAGGACGGCGTTGGGTCGATCTCTTGTGAGCCCATGAATAATTGTTGTGACGAAGACTGTGATAGCATCGGGTCGATGGCTTGTGAGTCCATGAATGATTGTTGTGAAGAAGTCTGCGATGGCATCGGGTCGATGGCTTGTGAGTTCATGAACGATTGTTGTGAAGAAGTCTGCGATGGCATCGGGTCGATGGCTTGTGAGTCCATGAACGACTGTTGTGAAGAAGGCTGCGATGGCATCGAGTCAATGGCTTGTGAGCCTATGGACGACTGTTGCGAAGAAGTCTGCGACGAAACAGGGGTGATCGTTTCGCCCCCCTCCAGAAGTTTGAATATGTCAAGATCGACCAGAATCCGCTTCCACTCTTGGCCAACTCTTGTCGCTTCCCTCATCTTCGCATACATCTTGTCAACTTCAGGATGTGGACACTGTCTGTACTGCGCGGCCCCATGCGCTGGGGCGGTAGGAGTGAAGTTTGGGTCTATCTCTTGGAGGCGAATGCAGTTGCTACAGCGCCTGGGACCGCCCGGGTTTGGACATGTGGACATCTCGTGGTCACCGGCACAGAACCCGCACTTCGGATGCCCTTTGGAAGGGCAACGCCTACTTTGATGGCCGGGTTCATAGCAATAAAGACACAACGTGTGTTCCATCTCTGGACACCAACACGAGATTGAAACTAGACGTCCGTCCAGCAGAATGTTCCTCTCACGACACAAGACCATCGCGTAAGGCCCGTTGTAGACTTGAATGATAAGACGGTCGTGGGATCTATAGCTGATGACCTTGAGCGCAGGGTCTCTGTCGATGTAAGGTTGACGCTGGAAGGCTTGTTGGGCGCGAGCCTTTGCTTGATCCGGAGTTTCGTGCTTGTGTCTCAAAAACCCGATGAGTTGGAAAGAGAATGCATTGCGTCCCGTTCGGGCCTTGATGAGAGAAGAGATCGAAGCATTGCTGGATGAGAACGTCATCTCAGAGAGGGGCAGAATAAACGCAATGGCTTCCTATCCGCTCAAACGAGCGTCTGGAAACCTTTGCGTGGATGGGGGCAAGTTCTGAAGGAGACCACACTCATTCAGTGTGAAGAAGATGTTTGAAGAGTGCGGATGTTGAGACTGGAGGGATGTGGTGTCCGGTTAAATACTCGACACTCGCTCTCAGAGGCAATATCTCTTCCACAGAAACACGGGTGGGGATCCTACGAATCCCTCCATCTCCGTCGTCTCTCGGGCTCGTATGTCAGCTGGGGCACCGGTCTCGGCCAAAGTTCAGATGCCAGATCCCCAGATGCCAGGTCCCCGGAGCGACGCGTCGAAGTCGTGGGCGCATGCTTTGCCTTTTCAATAGTGCAAGAATCAGTGGGAGGGGTTGATATGATCCTGGATGGTGCAGAAACGGCCCCTGCACGCAGGGATGCCTGCATGCATACATATGCAGTCAAGCCACATACGATTGTCGAAACGATGACCGGAGACATTCGAAATGATCTGTCACTTTTTCGTTCACAACACCAACTTCGCGATTGTCGTCTCTTGGGTTGCAATGCATAATGCATATGCACTGTACACTCTGCGTCACTCCACGGATCCTCTTTACAGTCCATTAGAATTCGTCTACGTGGTGTGATCCGGGTTCTAAGATGCATGCAACCCTAAGGTTCGCAAACAAAGCAGACAATGCCGAAGCGCCTCCCTCCACACATGCATCTCGATCATCAGATCCTCACACCGCTCTTCGCGGACTGCTAAACTACTATGCTGCAGAGCAATGCGAGTATTTGGAGTCGTATTGCCGCTTGAAGGCATCCCGTTGTCGGATGGCGTATTTGAGCTACCTGCATATGCGGTGTCTCTCTTGAAAGACATCAAAGTGATCATCACTGCTGAGAAACTTGTAACCCATGACCGACTCCCACTCATACCGCCATGCCTGTAGTGACCAGTCGTGGCGTTCTTTGACAAGATCGTCCAGGTCCCATAGACATCCCGGGTCCCAATCAAGATGGATTATGGACCTCCCTTGGATGATGTCTTTGACCACCTCGAGAATGCATCAGGCAGGTGACACGGCAGCCGAAAGTATTGAGCAGTCCTCCTAGCTTGCGCTTGCGGATCTGCCTGATAGTGGGGAAGCTCCAGCCCTTGTTCGTGGGATAGCCTGATCATTGCTTCTTGCAGTCCTGCGGCTTGCTTCATCTTGTCCCACAGTTCAAGTGACATGGAGCACTGTCCCTCCAGAATGACCAAAACGCGGTCAGCAGGCAGCCCATGGGACGGCAACTTGATCAATTCGCCAAGCCAAGTGGCGAAGACCAGCAAAGCACAATCTCCACTGATCGACCCATTCACGTTCCTACGATCCATGATTCCTTCCCAGCCTACGGGTAGCATATTCATCCATGGGCCGATATGCACTTCGATGCGGAGACTACTAGCTTGTCAGCCAATAGGCCTCTTTGATTGCTGCAGGTGTTGGGATCCTTACCTCGGATTCTCTTTCATGTAGAACCCGAGAGCCTGGAAATGCCGCTCGGGATAAGAGACAGATTTGCAATCTTCCCTGATTTTGATTCGCCGCAGCTTTTGCGGAGGGTAAAGCTTGAGGAAACCGAGCGTTACTGCGCAAGCGCTAAAGTGCCACCTGACACCCTCAAACCCTCGACTGAAGTCTAGATCGCGCTCCGTGTATTGGAATGTGTCTGCAAGAACGATACACTCGGCTTTTGGCTTGGGTTCCGTCAATAGCTGTTCTATTGATGAAAGCTCAGTGTCACTCGGTATCGCCCAAGGTGCGGGGTGCCAATCAAGTATCGTCGACAGAGAAGTCGCTGAGAATAGGTTCCGGTGCCTTCTATTATCCATGTTTACATGTTGCAATGTCTTGGGCGGCAAGGGTTCCAGGGCTTTCTTCGCAAGTTGGTCGAAATGATCGTGGCCGCGGATCAACTCCAGTGCAAACTGTAGGGCGTCATGGAAGTCAATGGAGAGGGCCAGGCCGAACTCGTCATTATTGAAGAGGTTTGGTCTTGTAGGGTAACAATATCAGCGAAGGTTCCATTCGAAAGACAATGAAGGTAGCTTTTGAGCAAGCTGTGTGGAAAGCTGGCAGGTGATACATCCAAATGTCACAAAGTTCAAGACAACAGACACTGTCTCGATAATGAGCATGTAACTTACAAGAACCATTGTGTATCAAACGAACCTTGTTCTTCCATACTTGCAGCTGTTGGAACTATCAACACAAGTCTCAAAGCCTCAATGCGAGTTCACTGACCTGTTAAAGGCGCTCTGAAGTGTTTGCTTAACCCAGGATACCTAGTTTCAATCTCTCCAAGGATCTCGGGTGTGAGAAGCTTCTTAGCGTACACCATGATGTCCATTTTGGTGACTTGGACATATTTCAGCAGACACTCAAATCTTCCTGCTCTGGATTTGATTCCTTTATACTCTCCTTCATAGTGCTCGGAATAGCCGGGGATGAATGTGACAGAATCTGTACGCAGTGCGACCCATCGTAGTTCGTCTGCTGCGCGTCTGCAGGTGAGGCTCAGTGCTGAACTGCGTGGCACCAGCTCTTTTGATGTCGGTTCGTTTGCTTTGAGTTCGTTTGAGACCGTGTCGGAATTGCGTAGCATTCTGCGCGACTCAAAATCATAAAAGTAGCCGTCTTCCTCCAACAGATAGTGCGCATATATCTCGTCGCGGAGTTCCCGCGGTAGCCGGAAGAGCCCCGATTGTAGTTGGTCAGAAGGTACATGCGACATGATAGTGTCATTGACAGGTCGCGGTGATTTTAGAACAAGTAGTCGCGGTCGTTTCGAAACATGTAGTCGCGCTGGTTTTGCAGAAGTGCAGTTTTGTTGTGCAGCTTACGAGGCGACGGGGTGCCTTTAAACTGTGCATTATGACTCATTACGGCAGCCTTGATCGTACGAGGCGGGATGGTTCCATGGGTCATTGTCGCGCGACCGTGTTTGAGTGAGAGAGTCATGAGTTGTTGGACGGATCATTGCACCCACAAATGCAGATTACGAGCCATGGGTGGGGTTCACGTTGCCGGTTAGGTTGAGGGCGTGTTGAATATTTAGGCCCAATCATGAAAGGAACTGACGTCAATATCACCGCAAGCACTGTGTGATGCTCTGGACTGAGTGTTGTATTCTTTCTAAGTAGCTTGACAACAATGCGGTGCGCAGCCCCTTCGTGAACCTGAAACCACTGAGACTGAGATGTGTAGATAATGGACGTACAAGGGTCCCACTCAGTCGTCACAAGTGTCGAAATTCAATCAATGACTCATCGGAAGAGATACCATGGGTCGTAAGACGACCTTGCCTCTTTTAGTTTCAGCCGAACGGCTTACTTATCCCTGAAGCCGCGCAAAGGCAGAAGCTTTCTCCAGAGTGGACAACCCCACCAATTAAGCATTGGTGAAGCGCCCGTCGTTGTGGTATTCTTTTTGAGTCATCTTGCGTCGTTGTGCGTCGTTGTGAGTCATTGGCGGCCTGTATGACTGGTGCAGCCTCGGGCCATGATAGTAGAGAGTGTAGTGTTTTGCTCGTAAGAGCTTCAATTGTTGAGTCGTCGTTCTTTGGAGATCTGTGGTTCTGCATTACTCAGAGCTGGTCAGTCCATACAATTGAAAGTTGAAGGCAGTAGTGAATCCTTACCTCGTGATGGCGAAGTTTGGTTGCGTCCAAACGTATCCGTGGATGGGAAAATCTAAGATTGTCAACCAGATCGTCTAGGTCACGAGGCCACCGAACATGACCTACTTTCGAGTATATACTATCCAGTCAACATACGATCCAGGATTAGTCGTAGCAAGGGGTAAGATGCTCACAGAAAACGAGATTCCCTGTGCTGCTGCTGTCCATCAAACAACTACCTCAATGTCAGTGACACTCGACGTATAGAAGCGACGGATGTCTGACCCACCATGGCCTCCTCCAGGATACCTTCGGCAACCGGAAACTCAAGCATTCGCTTTTTCAGCCGATTAGCATTTCCCATAAGAGAATATCGCTAATCATACCGCGAGAGCCTACAAACCCATAGGGCTTGTTTACAAGAAAGCTGTGGAGCAATTCAACCAAGCCGAGGAGATTACCCATGCGGATGAACGTGCTCTGACTATAAATGATATCAGTAGTGATTTGATAGTATCAGAACACGATTATGTATACCGTTCATGAGCATATATATCGGACTCCTGCTGCCATGTAAGATCCCCCCAAGTCTTCTTGCGATCATCTCTCATGCTTCACTGGGTAAGTCTAAGTAGGTGGGAAGGCCAGGCTTAAGGTCACTAGGAAGCGCTTACTGCCTAGTCACCAAGGAAATCCAGGATGAGAAGACCCATATAGGTCTTCTCATTGCGGAGTTCCAGCAGGATCCTGAGGAGTGGGAGTATGAGAAGATGAGCCGGGCAGAGTACGTCTGCCGCGTACGGGAATTCCTGCACGCAACCTGTCAGTTGTGCTCGATTCAATGGACTCATTTGTGCTTACAGGCCGCGGAAGAAGCTGCAAGATCTCCTGGATCTCTAACGGCTGCTAAATCCCTTAGTCAAGATTCTGGTGAAAGAAGAAGCGAGGTAGTGAGACTGCGCCAGATTGGAAGAACTGTTACCAAGCAGATTACGAAGAGTTTTGACGCATTGATATGACACCATGAGAGAGAGAGACAGAAGAGCAAAGTAAAGACACGCTAGACCAAGCTCACTTACTGAGTAGCCATCCAGCTCTTGTAACCAGTACTGACGCGAAGCAGGCGGCGAGAAGGTGGCGGCGGGAAGGTGGCGACGGGAAGGGTGGCGGACTGCTTTGCTCTAGTTATTACACTCAGCTGTCAACGTGCACCAACTGGGTACACAGCTAAGGATATGCAGCCTACGGTCTACCTTGTGAATGAGCGAGAGGCTGCAGGATGCGAAGAGTGGGGATACGCACTGTTGAGTAGTTGGGCGGAGTCTGATGTGCCTGTTAGCAGAATCAACAATGAGACGCGGGTAGTAGACTCGCCATGAGAAATCTGCTGGAAATATATGAGTATCAAGTCGTTGTTGAGTCGTTGATGAGTCACTGTTGAATCGTTATGAACCGCGGACGGCCCTAAAGAAGAAGATGTGCTTGCATTCTGTGCGCTACGTGAGAAAGCTACAGTACAATATCATTCCCTCTGAGAGTCCTGCTGCTGCCGACTGCTCCCCTGCTGCTGAAGATTCTCCTTCTGCAGATTCTCCCTGGTCCAATTGAATTGCGATAGCGGAATACGAGTGAACACAAACTCTGCCGCCTCTCGTGCAGACTCCGGAAATTTCAACACGTTCTCTCTGCTTAGTACCTCATATTTCTTGAGCTTTTTCGGTCTAGGCACTCCCTCTCCTCTGACCCGTTTGCGTTTCCTATCCCGAGAGAACTCGCCACAATCCCATACAAGATGGAGTCCTGTCTGGGCGTGGCCTTTGCGATTCTCAAGACATGCATGGCATGTACAAGAGTGGTAACAAAGGTCGCATATGCCGTTAGTGATGCCCTAGATTGGTTCTGTTGTCAGCCATGGCCCGAGTGGACGATGGGAAGCTTGGGCCTACCTTGATGTTCTTTTCGTGCAGGTGATGTCTGAAACCACCGATTTCCGTGCGCAAATGGAAAAGAATGGTACACAACACGCGCGTCAGACCATCATAAACATCGGGTGGCTTCCTCGACCATCGCGTTGTGAGAATCGTCGGTATCGGCATGCCTTTGTCCACATACTCAGCCTTCTTTTTCGCTCGGAACGCATTCGTAAATTTTCTCTGGAGGCGGTCGGTCTCCTGACGTGCAAATTTCTTGACGGCATCTTTGATATGCTGGGTGTGTAGGTCGTCGAGGCAACGAGCGTCTTGGTATGTTTCATATTTGCTGTCAAGGAGATGTCGGATCAAGAAAAGCTTGGCCTCAAATTCCTTCCGCTCGTTCTCAAATCTCGCCGTCTTCAAGGCGAAGACTATATCGCGTTCTTGGGCCACGCGATCTTCCTCAAGCTCAAACTCTTTCGGCAAGGCGGATGGTTTAGGTCGGGAGCCTACGTAGCCTTCAGCTTTCTCTCTTAAATCGCGCGCCTTTTCCTCAGATAACGGGATCGTCGCTTTCTTATGCCGTAGGTTCATGGCCAAAGAATCTGCCAAGTCGTCGATTCGCTGCCTTGCCCGCTGTATCGTCAGCGTAGACTCGCCGTGCATCATAATGGCACGGTTGGCAATCACCCGTTCCCGCATGTGAAGCGCCAAGGCCTCAATACCAGTGTCGATCTGCATATATTCCTTGTGTGTCCATCGCAAAGCTGACGTGATTTGTCGCAGGAAATCATTCTGTAGGATTTCCGCCCCTGTCTTCAAAATTTTCCAATGGCTCTCTTCGTTGGCTGCCCGCTTTCGTCCCCTGGTTGGAACAAAGTCAGCGTCAGAAGAAGCTTCACAACCCTCTTCGGCATCGTCAGCATCGTTGTCCATACAGTGCACCGACATCTCTGCCCAAGCTTCACATCCGTGCGTTAAACTCGGCCGCACTACTTCCTTGTATACCTGTATTGCGTTTCCGTGGTCGAGACCATAGTTGGCTTGAACAATCCTCTTGAACTCACGGATGAGCCTATCCCTCTTCTTCTTGAGATACTTGAGATGGGCGTCCCACTTGATCTCACCAGCCGAACCTGCCTCAACGAAGACTCCCAGGATCTTCATCTTCGTAACTTCGTTCTCGTTTCTGAACCCAGGTATGTAGTGTGCCATTGGTAATCCTCCTCTTTGATGTGACGAACAGAAATGAATCACCTCGGTCTTGTCCGGATTGAAGAACGCGCCTGACCTGTGTGCCCATTCCTGGAACTGCTCCATGTTGGTCTGAAGCAAGAGCTTGTTCTTTCCAAGCGAAGCTGACACGACAATGACATAGGTATCATCTGAGAAGGCCATACGGAACACTCTGCCACCTTAAACGACCTCTTCATAATCTTCCAATAGACCGGAAGCAAAGTACGCGAATAGTATGGCCGATAAGGGACTGCCTTGTGGAATGCCTAGAGCCCTAAGAAACTCATAGAGGCGTGCACCTGGGAGTTGAATCTGAATTTCCCGGTCTTTCAGGAACGAATCGAGTAAGTTAAGAAGCCATTCTGGGACACCTTTTTCCAAGAGAACTTTCCGAACGTATGCGTGACGAACGCGATTGTAGGCACCTTTTTGGTCCACAGTCAGGATGCTCACGACCAGACCGTGCTTTCTTGCCGTGCGGATGATGTCCAGAAGATAGATCAGAGCTGTGGGGGTAGATCTGCCGTTCACGGCCATTTGCGTCGAGGGCAGAGTTTTGACACCCAATTCGGTCAAGCGATCTGACAGCACTCTCTCGCACACTTTGCCCAAGTTAGATAACACAGTAATGGGTCTCCATCTGCCTAGGTCACTACACGACTGGCCTGGCCCCAACGCCTTTCTCAATGCCACCGTTCTACCCTTCTTATGAATGGCTGGAAAAAATTCGAACCTTATACAACCCTTGATAAACTCTGCCAGATATGGGTAGAGCTGATCTTGGCAAATGGAGATTAACTCAGAAGGAACACCATCGGGGCCAGGGGAGCGACGACCACGGCGCTCCATGGTGAAAAGAGCACCCCCCAGATCGCCCTGTCCAGGTATGGGGGAGAGTATTGCGGGCCGTGAGGTCCTATCCCGCTCGTCCGCCACATGGTACAATTGTCATTATTGCGAGGGTGTCCCGCACCAAACCGTTCTTCATGCAGGCCTCCAATCTTCTCTTCATCGGAAGACAAAACTCTGACGGTCCCCTTCTTCGGTGTATGCAGAGGTGACATGATGGAGAAAGTTTAGGCGATGATCGACTCTTAGATCAGTGAAGAATTCCATTTCCGGATACTCGTCCACATGCACCTGCAGGACATTATGGTACCGAGGAGACTAGCGGAATGCAAAGCAACCATGGATCTTTGACAGCGGCGGATGGCTGCACTAGCCTCGGGTGCCCCGCTTTGGCGGGCTACAAGATACCCTGCGCAAGTGCAGGTGCGGGTACATGGCATCATGCCATCCAGCCCAGTGGGGCGGCACGCTAGCGCTCCACCGTCGACGGGGTCAACGCCACGCAGATTCTGCGCTTGCTCCAAGGGTGACTCCCAGCAAATGCATAGCATCTGTCTGAGACGATCACAGGAACGTGCCCACCTTTCTAAGGTTCCTCACAACAGATGCGGGCATCGGTGCACACCGAATCTGAGTAGACTGGACATGTGCAGAGCTCATTGTGCACAGAACATGAATTCCTGATTCCATCGTGCGTTGCGGCCTGTCCGCTATCCACCGGCCACTCATAGAAGGGCGCCGACTGACGGACTTGGGGACGCTCGACGGAGAAACGGGTAATCGGGAGCGATATCTAGGTACCTACACGCATAACTCAATCACATTGACTCCTCTCTGATCCAAGAATCCCTAGTTGCCCAGCTTCCAGGATTGCCATTTCCTACCGCTCGATCTTCAGCCTTTTGCTTCGGTTTGTCACTGCATCTGACAGATACCTTCAGTTCTTTCTGATCTTTTGTTTCGCGGGCAGGGCTCGTGAACGTGTCTATACCGGCGACCTCGAGCACAGGCAGACCAGACTATGCGATCAATATGGTCTGTTTCTCCGCGTTACATCCGACCAAGTTCCTGTATGTCATCTGGACCCCGAGTCCAAAATATATCCTATCTGGCGCTGCTTCGACTGGCCGCTCTGGGCTCCTGGCCGATTATTCTCACCGATACGAACGACAGAGCGCGAAAACACGCAATGGGCATATAGACAGAGAGAATGCACTGGACTGGTCATGGGGTTTTATTGGAGAGTCAAACGTATGCGCGGAATGGTACAGTATTGAGCTACATGCTGCGTGCACGATATATATACCCTCTGGAGGCACCCCCCTCTTACGCTAATCCGAGTGGGAAATACTGCTCACATAGACTGCCTGCCTCACCCACGCTACTCGACGTTCTCCAACAGTTCCTTGTGCGGGGCGTCGAAAGAACTTCACCGATAGAAAGAAGGCCTCAACGCTCTTGTTTTGGCTTGGGGATATGTATATGCGTTGTGGCTCCGCCTCTTGACTCTTATACCTGACTATCCTGAGGTATGCTTACGACAATATTGGTGCCACCTTCTGAGGCGAGAAGTCTGCCTTCACGCAACCAGCAATATTGTCTTATATCTGAGGCTACTCCGCGCGGAGATTGACACCACCTTCGCCAACGAAACGGTCACTCATCCAGTCCAGTACAGTACCGTTTTCTACTCTCATTCCACCCTGAGTGGGAGAATGTCATGCGGACTTTTCCCACCCGTCGGCTACCATGCCAACATATGTGCCTCTACTATCCAATCTCTCGAGATCTAGTATGGGAGACACCGCCGAAGATTACGCCGTCATACGCAGATGCGCAGGCTGAACAGGCTGCGCAAACCACCCGTGGACGGCAATCGCATCAAAACCCGATTTCGCAACTCGACCAAGCTTGGGTTAACAACCGGAGGAAAGAGACAAGGATTCTGTATTTGGTAATCATATTGATGTGGTACTCGGCTCATGTAAGACGCTGGATCATTGGAGCGAACACGGTGCATATGGTGGCTTACTAATCACGTGATAGATTAATTCATGTCCGGTGCCTGCATGACAGCAGCGGAGCCGGGTAACTTGGGATAGTGGAGCCCGGTGTTTTGAGCGGTACCTGCAGTACCTGCGAACGACAGATGAACGATTGCTAGCTTGAGATGGATCAAGGTACCGGAGTACCCGCCGTGTGGGAACCGGGAACTCGACCTATCATCGGAATACAAGTTTCTGGACTCCTCAAGACACTTCTTATCGCGTTACAGATGCAGTTTGAGTAAGTGTCAGGCCGGCCAGGCCAAAAGGAAGATTACTCGTCAGCACGAATGACTGCTACGATACCTCTGGATTCGAAAACGGTGTCTACGCACGGTGACAGGTCCTGTCCCTATCGTCTGCGCAAGGGGGAAATGACCATACACATCGGTTTGTCAGAATGACCCCTCAATGGAGTTAAAGTCTTTGCTCGTTTTACGAGATCAAGATCCAGATGGGATGATTCCGTCACCGTCCCCGTCCGCAAACATGAAAGCATCCGCATCGGATGTTGCATTGAGCTTCCAGGAGGTGCGGCGGTGAGCATCCTCCGGTCACCTCCATAAGATCGTTGTCGCGAGACTTTCACTCTCCGCAATATAAAAGCGTGATTGTGCGGCCCAAGAATTTTCAACAAGCACTCACTCGCAACTACATCACAACACAACGACCGCAACGCGACCCAACTCCTTCTCCCATCCTCTTGACTACCTTCGCCATGTTCTCCCTCTCAAGCCTCCTACTTGCCGCCATGGCCGGCAGCCTGCACCAGGCCACTGCCGCGCCCACCCCGTCTTCCGACCTAGCCTCCATCGGTCAGCAGTGCGGTCAATGGTACTCAGGCCCAGCGTCCAACTTCCCCGCCTACAGCTCCTGGCTCGACTTCACGACGCTCTTCAACCTGAACAAGAACAACATGCTGTCCACCGGCGACACCGGCGAGGACGTCGGCCGCATCTGGAACGCCATCAACAGCGCCGCGGCCAGCATCGGCGTCGAGGAGCGCGTGATCCTGTCCATCATCCTTCAGGAGAGCAACGGCGACGTCGGAGTCCCTTGCACGACTGCCCCTGACGGCAGCGGGTCTTGTGGATTGATGCAGGCGGACGGCAGTCCTGGGTTTCAGGGGCAGCATGGTTTGAGCCAGGTAACAGACACCTTACTCCCTTTGACCGACATGAACAGGACGGGAATAGCTAACAACGCGTAGGACGATATCAACAACATGGTCAACGCCGGCACCCAGCACTACAAGAGCAACCTCGAGCAGCAGGGCAACGGCGACGATGCGCAGACCATCTACGAAGCCCTCCGCCTGTACAACTCCGGAAGCGTCGATACGAGCAACTTGAGCAACGGGCTCGGCGCCACTGACAGCTATGTGTCGGACATCGCCAACCGTCTCACGGGCGTCGTTTGTTAAGCGGGAGGTCGCAGCCTCATCAACAAAAAGGTGGAGGAAGTAACAGTCCATGGTGATGGCTCTGCTTCGCTTTCGGATCCCTTAAAAAGAGTAGAGGGTTTGGTGCGTACTAATAACCGGAGTGGTCAAGAGAGGATCCGGATAGACATGCAGTCACTCGTTTGGTGTCCGTCCCTTCTCCTTCTTATCTTCTCTGTACCCACATTAGACTCGTAGTTTCTAGAATCGGATACACTCGCTCAGAACGTGGCTCAACATCGACAACTCGTCCATCCTCTCCCCAGCCCAAGTGGTTTGTGAAATTTCGTGGATCCCCCCAAGGTCGTCATGGCAAATTCTTAGCCAGGTTCATTGGAGGATAGAGAAAGCGATATCAGATATTTTAGGGGTCGGGGTGTTGAGCAATGGAACAAGGCGAGGTTTTAGCAAACCTTTGTCCAAACATGCCGACACCGTGCATCTGTGCGACACTGCACGGCCCTGCACGTCCCGCGTCTTGGTACGATACCGACGACGGAACCGCGCACAGACAGTTCTTCCGTAATGTAAAGGCGAGTGAAAGAGACACAGGATATAAGCGTATCAAACCGTACCCCGATTCAATGTTCCTTCTCGACGGCCTGACACAGCAGAACGTATGTCTCGCTGCAATCGGCCGGGGGAAGAATACTGCACAGCAGAGTGTGAGGTACCAGTTCTGCTTCCAGTGCGCGTGCCAGGACCACATCCACCGTGCTCAGGTAGCACAGCTACGGCGACGACGCAGCACGTTCCAATCCTACCCAGCGAAGCCCAACGGACTCCCCACATACGCAATATTCTCTCCTTTCCTCATCGTACTCTGAGACTCTACCATCACTCTCCATCCTCCAAAAGCTCTTTTCTACACCCCTGACATCTCTGATCACCACCACCCCTAGACCTTCCACATACCGAACATCCCTCATGCCCCTCCAAGCCCCTCCAGCCCTCCAGCCCATCGAGATCAACTCGGACACCCCACCCCACCGCCTCTCAAGATGCCCACCTCCCCCTCCAAAACGACCTCCCCCTTGCAACCCGCGCAAAAGCCCAAAGGCCCGCTAAGCCGCTCCTACCGCCTCCCCGCGCTCTTCATCGGCGTCTTCTCGTACCTGATTCTGGACACGGGGATCCGGAACGGCAAGGACAAGGTGCAGAAGGAGGCCGAGCACTGGGCGCGCGTGACGTGCCGGCAGAGCCGGACGTGTACGTGGGCGTACTGTCGGCGGAATCTGGTGAGTCAACGTTGATTGTTTTTGGAGTGCTGGTTGGGGAAGGGGAGGGATAGGGGATATGGAGAGGGGGCTAGGGAAGGGAGGGGATGGGAATGTGGATGGGGATGGGGATGGGGATGGGAAGGGGATGGGGTTGTGACTGATGATGAGACTGACGATTCGTAGGATCCGCAGAAGAAGTCCGGGAAGACACTTTGTTGTGTTTGCTGCAAGACCAAACCTTAGATGGGTGGAGTGCTGACGGTGATCTGGGTGGGGCAAGACGAGGCTGGGTTTGGTCAACGCTGAGGGCGGAGTCAGGACACCTTAATTTCGTAGAGAGCGGTGATCTGGTTGGGGCAAGACGAGGCTGGATTTGGTCAACGCTGAGGGCGGAGTCAGGAGTACGAACCATACAAGGGTGGGTATACTCCGCTAATCATGGAGACACGCTGGCGGCTGGTGGGAGGCCGAAAAGCTTGTGTGCAGGACCAGTCCGCTAGAGGAGCCAGCTTTGAGCGCGGAAAACAATACCAATCACATTGGTCCGCGACATATAATCCCACGTGCTAGCTAATCCAGCCTCTAGTAAGCGTGCCGAAGTCATGGCGAATCGGTGATAAAGCACAACGCACAGCCACATGTAAGATATTGGCTCGTCTCCAGATCCTGCTGCATTCACACCTTGCTCCGCTCGATGATGTAAAGATCGCTGTCGCTGCTTCTTCTCGACGCCTTCTCCCGCCTTTCACCATCTTCCTCGATCTCCTCGAACCTCACCTCTGTGGTCGTGGTCTTCAGCACGTCATTGCCCTTCAGCTCGCGCATCCTGATGTCGCTCTGTGCGTGCGCCTCGAGAATCTCATCCATCCTTGCGTATGCGCCAGCAGTATTCCCGAGGTCCTTGCTCGTGACCGAAGACCTGATGCCAGAGCGCAAGCCGGTGGAGCGCATACCGCCATGAGACTTGGAGGCCGAGTACGGAGATGCTATGGCACTGCTCCTCAGATTTCCTTTGACGAGGTTGATGAGCTGGTTGAGGATCGTAAACTCCATTTTGAGCTTGACGGAGTATACGGCGGTCTTGTACGATGTCTGGATGTCGTAAACTGCAAGCAGAATATTGAGGTCAGTCGTTGCTCTCATGCGCGAGGTAAGACTTGGAATGACTCACGCCCTGAAAACTCGAGGCCCAACAGCGTGACTTCAAGAGCAATGATGACGAGATTGATCAAGATGGTGTGTAGCAGGACCTGCTTGCCCTTCGTACCCCTCACATTCTGCGGGGCGTTGAAAAGCGGGCCCTCCGATCTCAACATTGACGTCGTCTTCCAGATGTATATCCCGCTCAAGATCACTTCTTGGATGAAGAACATTGTGATCTGGACTCTTTCCATTACAGAGTACGGTCCCTTGAGAAGATGTGTTAGCAACATGGCCTGGGTTGCGGCGCAGCCTCTCCACTCACCTTCCATCGCGACCCAGATGCCGTGAGGTTCGTCAAGAACGTCAGAACCCCTGTGGTCGTGTGCAAAACGACTGCATTACCGATGATCATGAACAAAACCCATCGTATCCAAGGCGCTTGCACCACGAGGTGGAGACGCGAGTATAGAACGACCGACTGGCCCGTTACCATCAGGACCCATCCGAGCCAGGCGACGATTGTGTTCGCCACATTCGAATGGGTCACTCTGTAAAACTTGAAGATGTTGCCTAGGGCGTGCAAGAAGATTCCAAGTGTTGCCACGAGGAGAGAGTAGTAGTACCAGCCAGAATGACGTTTGAAGAATGTTTGTATCAGGACTGTGAGCTCTGCGACATTATACAAGGCAATAGTGATGAAGGCTACGATGATGAGAGACGCTGAATATGATAGGTCGATCTCGCTACCCATCCCGTGGTCTACCGGAGCCATGGTGGTGGAAGTGGGTCAAAGAGTAGGATGAAGAGCTCGACCTGGAATTCAGACAGGGAAACAGATCGGTCTGTAGTGGAGCACAGGATCCACAGGCTATAAGTCCATAATTTTTCACGACAGGTAGGCGGGAACAGAAGGATTGAAGGTGCAGAGTATCTGCACGAGCAGGTCTGAGTGTACTCTTGGTACGAGCTGACAATTCTGAACGCTAAGTCGTGATGCGACGTGCAGGATCGATGTTCATTGGCGAATCCTATGCCTCCCAAGATGCCAATTGGCTGGCCACGCCAGGAGGATTCTTCCTGAATCTTGGGCTTCAGGCCCAGACGTCCTAGGCAAATTCGCGACTCCCGATCCTGCCTAGACCATCATGTACTGTCGGATCACGAGCAGGATTTCTGGTTCGGCCCGCCCGTGGCATGCTGCACAGTGCTCCCGAACTCTTCACCATACCATCCCGAGGAGCTGCCCGGCAATGCAGTGACTCTGTCTCTTGTTTCGCTTGCTGTTCGATGGTCGCAATCTTCCTATGGAGCGGACAAGGGCGCATTGTGCTACCCCACCAACATTCGTGTGGCATCCTAGCCAGGCCAAGAACCAGTTTTGGAGTCTGCGATGCGAGTTGTTCTGCGAGCATTTCACGCGGCCAAGCTTCGTGGATAGATCCTTTCCGGGTTGATCCCGCTGCCGCAGCCTATAGCGCAGGCAAGCGGCCCTCCAGTGCTGCTGCGCGTGTGAGATTCTGCAAGCCCCCAACTAGATCACTCGCTGATGTGAGAAACCTTCTATCGACTTTGCTGGTTTTCCCGCGTGTTCCTATATCAAAAGCTATTATGCATGGCTCGATGCACGTGCGTTGAACGTGTTTTGCACCGCGGGGTCTCGAAGACGCCGGGTGTCGACTTTGGTAGCGAGATTGCTGATCTTTCTGGGGTCCCTGCAGAAACTGGATTGGCGCACAGAACAGGTCACTCAGTCAAAAGTTTCAACAGTGATGGTAGAGCGCTCACCAGAGTCATTCTTCATGTCTTGGAAGCGTGAACGCAACCACGCTACTACCCGCTTCTCGAAGACAAAAGCAATGATGTTGATGACTGGCAGAAGGGCTGACGGTCGTTAGGGAGGGGCGGGAGAAACGGGGGGGACGGGACAACGGCGCCCAGAGCCACTTGTCACTTCGCTTACGCTGAGCCATGAGGCCATCAGTCCGCAGTTGGTAAGGCGCAAACGCTATCCAACCTTGCCCAGGTGCCCTTCCAGACTTTCAGCGATTCTCTTCCAACCTCAGGTCGTGGTTCAAGCCTATGCTTACCGTGAAGGCGTTCGAGCGCCTGGCTGCCCCATCGTTGGGTCGGGTTCTGCGACTTGTACTGTGCCGCCTAAAAATCGAGCAATCAGAATGAGAAGGCGGCATGAGAGCGGCGGGAGATGAGGTCTGTCGGTTGGGGAGGTGTGAAGGTGCGTGCCGCGGGGCATTCCATTTCCAAGGTTGGGTGGTACGACCTCGGGAGGGTGCGCGTGTCCACCCTCCACGTGATGATTTGCAGCCTCGCGATGTCATCGTCGCTTCTTCTGTCGTACGCAGTCAGCCTTGTCTGCCATGGACCAGCAATGGGAACCGCTGGAAGAATGCCCGATTACATGGAGTCTAGGACGAACTTCTTACGGCACGATGCACTCTACGAAGCCGAGAAACCATATTCATTGCGCTTCGAACCACCTCCAAACTTTGCGTCATCGAACATCAAGCTAGAAAACCACCCTATAACGGTTAGGAACATCCGTGCTTGTCAGTCTCCCCCAAAGCTTACCAGGAATGGCTTCGGGATCGTTCCGTTTCATTCAAGAATGGGATATGATGACTTCGAGGACGATGAGCTGGTAAAAGAGGTCTATTTGCGTGAGGCTGCGGATCTGCTGCGCGTCTTGCTAGGGGCCAACAAGGTTCAGATATTTGAGCACACGGTGCGTAAGCAGCATGAGACATTTCCCATTTCGACAGGAGAGGCGTATCGATGGAATCAGCCAACCAGCATTGCGCATGTTGATACCACAGTCCAATGGGCGGTTGATATGGCAGCCCAGCTGAACAGCGACCAACCAGATATCACAGCAGAAAGGATTCAATGCGTAAAGTATGTATGTTCACAATGTTGATCCGATGCAGACGTTGACAAGCAAGAGTTCAACACTAATACATCAAAGTCTATGGAAGCCTATCAAAGGCCCGGTACAGGATTGGCCGCTCGCTCTCTGCGATCCAGAGAGTGTGGACTTGAATCGTGACCTAGAACCCTGCGATCTTGTCTATCCCGATTACGTCGTAGAAAATCGACAGCTGCACTGGAATGAAGAACAGAAGTGGTGGTACTGCGACCAGCAACAAGTGGACGAAGCCTGGGTATTCTTGCAGAGCGATACAGCGAGTACTACGAAGCCAGGTGAGCATTGTATCCGAAGTGGATAATTTCAGTCTAGATACTGATCGATGGAAAGTACCGCACACGGCTTTCCCCGTGGAAGGTCACGTCGGTGAAGCACGAGAGAGCATCGAGGTCCGAGCTTTGCTTTACTACGGACTTTCGCCCATTTAGTTGAGACAGTTTGTATGAACGCAGTGAAACCTGGCATCCTTTTACAGTTGTGTATGTACACCCGATTGACCATGCCTCTCATCCCCTATGCTTCACTTGCTACTATGTTGCTCCACCTTCCAGCCCTCGCGTGCAAAGAAGTTTCCAGCATTACCATCAAACACCATTTCTTCGCCCTTCTTGAAACCGTATATCTGCGCTTGGGGTTGCAGAACACGAGGCGCTGGCCAGATAGCGCGCCACGGTTGGCATCTTGTATCTCTCGCGTACGATGAGGGTATAATTGGTGCGGGCTCCGGCATGCCTGTGGTGAAGTTTTGTCTGTCCTGGAAGCATATTAGCACCGTTCGGGCGCCGCTTGTGGTTTGGTAATCGAACCTTCTGGCTCTAGCACAAGTCCAATGCGACTTTACTCGGACCGGCCCGCTGGACTTTTACAATCGCGGGTTTTGTGATGGAATGGAGTCCGTCGAGGTTCGTGAGGAAGAATAGCGGCAATGTGCGGGGAGCTGGCCTTGCCCCCGGATTTGTGGGGTTTTCCTGGCCTGGTGGCTTTTTGACACGTCACCTGCATATGTCGTGACTGTACTTCTCCAGCTAAGAGCCCCGACAGTTTCGTTACTATGAACATTACTGATATACTGTTATCTGGCATCCACCAGACGAAGGTCTTCGGGTTTCAAGTTGAACCCGCGCTCCAGTTCAATCTCCAACGGCTCGACGATGGTCTCGTACATGAGCTTCTGGACATCATCGTCTCCACGCCCTATATTTCCGACATTCCAATTCAGGCAAGTCTTCACCGCATTTCGATAGCCTTCATATAGGTCTCCATTTGTTTCGTCCCAGACCCGCAGCGCTGTTGTGATTTTGGTGTGCTCATTAGCGTCTCCGTCAATCAGGTCATCGACTGAGTAATGGTCCTCTATGGGGCTACTCAGATAAATCTCGAGCAGCAAGATGCCGAGGTTCTCAAGAGCTTGATATGAGGGCGCAGAAAAGAACTCTTCTTCCTGGCTTGGTTCTGGAGGTGGAACTTGACGAAAGTCGACTGTCAGGAACGGCCTTCTGAGATCAATATCCTTGGTGAAATCACTCTTGAAGAACGAGACGTGGTCTTTGTTCCAATTCTCGCTCATCCAGTGGCTCTCAGAACAGTGTAACGCTGCATGAGCCATAATCACAGCTAACGTCCATTTGTCTCTAAGCTTCCAGCTTCGACTTTGGTCAACTAAGAGACTGCGGAAGGGCACGTCTTTCTGATGTCTAATGTTTAGGAGGCTCATGGACCTTGCTTTCCGTTGCCACAATTTCCCATTCTCGTACACGAGGTGGAGTTTGCTGTTCTTCGTTTGAGCTCGTCGAAGCAATGAGCACATAGACTCTGACTCGATATCGCGACCGGGGCCTGGCGGTGGCGAGGAGCTCGATACTGGCCGGCCATCGACAACAAACTGAACCGTCCTTGAGGATGGACTCGCAATGTTACTTCTCATGCTGTTAGATGGCGTATTACCACAGGTCTAAGGTGCACTTACCTGTCCGAAACGAGTATAGTGCTTTCCTGCCAACTAGGTCGACGCTCCTCGGTATCGCGATCTGCCACTGACACCACGATGTCTAAATAGTCGTCCGACACCACGTGTTCCTCGACATGTTCCTCGGTCGAACAGCAGTTCCACAGACACAACCTTGCCTCATGTTTGAAATGGCAATCGCAAGTCCTAGGCCACTTGCCAGCGATCTTGCTGTATAAAGCGTCAGAGTGCCTCCTCGTCCGCGTTCGGGGTGGCCTCTTTCGAGACGGACGGTCCCTCTGATCAACAAAGTCAAGAGTGCCACGCAGTAGGCGCTCTAACACTTTGTTGTGTTTTCGTATCTGGTGCATGGCATACATGCGCTTCTTCTCGTGTCGAGTAAAGTGTACACGACTCTTGAGTGTTTGAGGGCTGCCACCATTCTCGATGTCGAATTTGAGACTACCTAGCCTCGCAAACATCGACCCGGAAGTTTTCTTGGTTTCTGGTCAGTACTAGGGTGCTATGCTTTCCATCTCATACTGACCGTGTCCGATGCGGATAGTGCAAGTGATTTATCGCTAACCAGGATGTTGATATTCTCCATTATTCCATGGAGAATCTCCTTGAACGGTTGCGCTCTTTCATCTAGAGATTTCAGTATGGCGTCACTAGGGACTTCGATGTCTCCGTCTTCTGGCGGCGCTGGACGATTGTTTGATTTGCTAGCTGAATATACCTTGACTCCTTTCAGTGTCAAATCTAACAAAGCCAGCTCGTTGGAGAGCTCATGGTAAAAGTCCAGTTGTTGTTCGTTTTTCTCTTTCGACGAGGCTAGAGCCTTGCCTTTTCGTCTTATCGCCTTTTGATGCTCGACTGCTGCAATTACAAGGGGAACAATTGCTAACGCTAGCTCGATGCCCGTCATCATGAGTTGGAAACTGAGAGCGATTTGGAAATGGAACCAAGAAGATATGGGAGCGCGTCATATTCGCACCGAACGTCATCTGAGGGACTTCCGGTGAATGACGCCCTCGCCCTCTACTCAGCCCCCTCGACCTTGATTGCCTGGCCAATAGTAGGTTGCATTTCGGTTCATAGAGGTTCGTGTATCATGCAGCCTACCGCGCATCATTGCCTGTTCTGTGCCCCCCTCCCCTCCCCAACGCCCTAGAATCTTTCGCCTCACTCGATCTTCGAACGAGAAACCATCAATATCAGATGCTGCGACCCTTGGTCTCAGATTAAAATCGAAGCAATGCCAGGTTCGAGTCTTCTTAGTACGGCTAGTGATTGTTTGGACCAACTTCAGTTTTTGTTGCAAGTCAAAATTGAGGTTGATCAGGCTGAGCATGTTGCGTTCGACGGGCGGGGCGGGCTCGAGGTGGAGGATCAACTCGCGAGATTCAGGATGTGGGCCGCAAACATCGGCGTGTTTGCTGATGGCCATGCATCTCTAGACTACCGGGTTCGCGATAGCGAGCATCTAAGGCAGCTGATGATCACCTTTTTAGGGACATTGCAAACTTTCATATCGGGTGGTAAGTGTCAGCCTTGCGACTCATGATGGTCGAGGAGTTAATGCAGACACGCAGCCACCTCCGTACTGAACCCAAACTCGACGATAAGCGAAGCACACGGAAAAGATGTGTCTGACGACGACGCGCCAGATAGTACCTATGAACTTTCAGCCTCGTCTGCTATTTCGTCCTCGTTCGCTGGTACAGAAACAGAGTCAATGAAGGAGGAGTTTTTGCATGCGGGCACCTTGTTCGAGAGGAAGGTACAGGGAATAGAAAGAACCATAGATCGGCTCTATCGACTTTCCGTTCTCATTCGACAACCCGCAATGTTCAGTCAGAACCAGAAGGCTGAGAATTTTCCCATAACCGATGAGGATGGCAACAATATCGACACAGAATTCATGGACTTTGCGCTTCGTCTCATCGCCCACCATTTTCCGATGGCCCCTGTCAAACTGCGAACAAAACTGGCAAAGGGTATTGTGATTCGACGGAAGCGCTTTCTTTACAGACAAAATCACCAAAAAAAGTTGACATCGACAGTCGTCCGAAACGACCAGTCTTCCAAAAGTGTGACGGAAGCTCGAACGGAGGACCGGGACGTCACTATTAGAGCAACTTCCATTGCAGATGATCAGCCAGTTACTGAGATCAACGTTGGGAAGGACTTACATCGCACCATGGTGGCGCCTTCTCAGACCTCTGCATCTGCAATACCACTACAGCCAGTACCACTTGAGAAGGTATTGGAAGACGAAAAATCTCAGCAATCAACCGCCTTCACTGGCATCACACAAAATGTTGCAGTGGATCTACCACGAGTGCCCACCCCAGCACCTGGTAGCAAAGAATTCGAATGTCCGTATTGCTGCATGATGCTTCCCCTTGCACACGCCAAGGCATCACGTTGGAGGTTAGTACATCTCTAAGACTGAGGACCTAGCGCTCACTGAATTTACTAGACGCCACGTCATGGCCGACCTGGAACCTTACACCTGTACTTTCGAAGGCTGCTTCGACGACAAAACCCTGTTCAAAGACCAACGATCCTGGACAAACCATTTACAGATGCACAGAAGTCGTTGGGTATGTGTTTCCAAATCACATCTACCTGAACATTTTTCGACTGAAGAGCAATACACCACTCATATGGGAGACAGACATCATGGAACATTTACCAAAGCGCAGCTTCCGTTCTTAGTCAAGAAAAGTAAAGTCCCGAGTCAGACCATTTTCGCGGAATGCCCGCTTTGTGGTGATACACTTGAAACACCGGAGTCGGAGAAGCATACTCTCTTTGACAAGGAGCAGACTCAAAAATCACAGTCTGATCGTATCGCAAAACATCTAGCGAGTCATCTAGAGTACCTGGCTGCCAAATCATTGCCTTGGCAAGATTTAGACAAGGACGGTTCGGACGCGACGTCGCGGTCAGGGAAAGCAGAAGATGTGACTGCACTCAGCGAGGAAGGCACTCATTCCAAGGGTTCAACTGCTTCTAGCCTACGGTTTTCCGAACCCGATATCTCAGAAAATCTACCCCTCGACTGGAACATCGAGAATGGAGGTAATTCACCACTGCAAGATATCGCTTATGAGCAGGAATGGGGGATCATTCCTCGCCAGGAGTATTTCGGGCATGACCGCGACGAAACTTTGCAACCTCTGCTCCGCAGACTATTCCTAGAGTCTGTATCCATCTCCCGCAACACTGGTCCTAAATTGCCAGCTTTCATGGTCCCAGTCGCACGCGACAAGAACTTTTACGCCCGTGATAATACCATAAGAGCAATAGAACAACACCTATGCCCCGACAAGATCTCTGAGGTCGAAGCAAACAAACCAGCCAATTTCCCCCGGACGTACGCCATCTACGGTCCCGGGGGCATGGGAAAGACTCAGATTGCGGCACATTTCGTTACGGAGCACCAAAGTACGTTCGATGCGGTTTTTTGGGTTCGAGGGGAAGATTCTTCCAAAATTGCACAAGACTATAAAGACATAGCGGTCGATCTCGGCCTCGTTCCCAAGGACTCCGTAGATGCTACGGATCTAGAATACACCAAAGACATTCTGAAACGGTGGCTTGTCAACCCAGTGAAGAATCGGATCGGCGACGACACCGCGAAATCTGAGTTGGCGTCCTGGCTTCTCGTGTTCGATGGCGTAGAGGATGGAAGTGTTCTTAACGAAGTTTGGCCATACAACGGCCCTGGATCAATCCTGGTAACCAGCCGCAATCCCCACTCTTGGTCCGCCTCCTGGGAGCTCCGCCCGTTCAATGTGCACGATGCGGCTGAGTTTCTCCTCCGCCACACCGAAAGAGATCCTCCCGATGAGGAGAAGGCTGCGGCAGCCGCGGTGGCAAATCGCCTTGGCGGTCTTCCTCTGGCGTTGAGCCAAATGGCTGGTATCATCGTCCACCGAAACCTGTCCTTCAAGGAGTTTCTTCACTTGTACGACAAACAACAAGGCCCCCAGGAATTTCTGGACCTTCGATTGATGAATCCTAGACCATCACTGTCGAACTATGAGTATAACGTAGCATCGGTCTGGGCTTTCGATCGTCTCGACGCTGGGGGTGCTTTGATCAATGTCCTCTCAATGCTGGATCCAGACGGCATATCTGAGAAGATATTCGCTGCCCCTATCCTAGACTCAGACTCGCCCTTTATCTCTCAATTGAAAGCAAATTATGTGTCTGCACGCAATGAGTTACTCGCGAGATCTCTGATCTCGGGAAATAAGAAAGAGAAAAGGCTCTTCATCCACAAACTGGTTCAAGACGTGGCAAGATCCAAGATGCGGCAGGTCGAGACGCGCAACAACTTCCTCGCCTGTTTCCAGTTGATATGTGGCGTTTGGCCATTCGAACAACTTACCTGGAGACATGGAATTGCTAGGTGGGAAGCATGCGAAGAGCTCGTCCCGCATGTTCAGCGACTCAAGACGATGTATCTTTCCTTGACACCGTCAACAGACTCGTTTGACGAGTATGACTTTGCTCGATTGCTTATCGATGCTGGATGGTAAGTCGCTATTTCGGACATGTCCAACTAAGAGCGCACAATCCTCAATTAGAAGTGCACTTTCTTAGTCTGCCGGCGTATGTCCCCAATAATCCAGTCCTCCGTATGTACAACGCTTGAGCTCGAGGATTACTAACGAATACAGGTATACTCATGAGCGTGGGAACTCACCTGATGCGATTCTCTTCAACAACATGGCTCAACACATCTGTGAATCTCTGAAGCTCCGCCTTCTTGAGAACCCAGATCTGGGTAGGAAAGGTAATGTCACTCTTGCACGACTGAACTACTCTCTCGTCGAGATTACGCACAACCGTGGCTGCATTGCTCTCGAAATCAACGAGCCAAGCGATGCTATCAAATACCACACCCTCTTCAACGAGACCATGGTGAAAGAAAGCTCGCGCTCAGAGCACGAGGATATGCGCCTCGCCATATCGTGGAATGAGCTGGGCAACGCACATATGTTGAACGGCGACTGGAGCAAGGGCGAAGAATGCTTCCTCACTTCAATCGAAGAGATGCGTAAATTCAAAGACTTCCGCCCAACGACCATATCATTGCCGCTCGCCAATTTGGGACTATCGTATTGGCTGCAGGGCAAGACAGACGTCGCATACCACACGCTGATGCAGGGTCTACGGGACCGAGAACAGGAATATGGACCCGATGATCGCGTATCCTTCATCACAGGCCGCTTTTTCCATGCCATTGGCAACGTCAAGGATTCTGTTGATTATCACCGTCGCGCGCTCATGCATTACAAGTCTACGCTCGGCAACCGTCACCATCGGACAGCGGATCTCTTTGTCAAGATGGCGGAACATCATATTCGCTTGAACAAGAATGGCATGGCGCTCGCGCTGCTAGATCACGCCTTTGAGGCGTATTCTAGTTCGAACACATTTGTGCCGGAGAAGGCGAGGGCATGGTGGATGCGACATAAAGCCCTCAAGGCGCAGGGAAAGCTGGATGAGGCAGGTGTGGAGTTGGATAAGTGCTTCCAGGTATATCGGAGGTGGGTGGAAGAACGACAGAGGGAGGGCACTTGGGGAGGCGTTCTAAAAAGAGCCGAAGACCTGGAGGACCGAGACATTGATCCGTTGATTGTCTTCTGGTCTAAGTAGCAGCGCAAAAATCTCTTGGTACAATCCTGTTCAATGACCGAGCTCCAGATACGTTGCATGAGGTTTGTGAATACTGGGTGTGGTTGAGTGGAACCCAAAACCGAATCCCAATTGACCGTCAGAAAGGCCACCAAACGGCTCATCGATCTGAGTAAGGCCCTGGAACATACTCCGTCCCCGAGAACGATCACCTTTTTTAATAGAGCTGAGACTATGAGATTCGTGTAGGAGGTGGTGGGCGGGACGCTTTGCCCCAGACTTTGCTAAATTATGACCATGGTACGATGAGACCTTTATGGAAGTGATTGAACCAAACAATCTACATTGCGTCTCTTCCGCGATCAGCCCTATGCAGTAGAGAAGCTTTGGAAGTAGTGGATGATATATTACCCGAGCAAGCTTGTCAAGACAAGGCTCGAACAATCGTCGATTGAAATGAATGTATGACGGAAGCAGAATGACCTAAACGTCGATGCCCTTGACGGCTGGCCACATACGCATCGAGGAGATCTCGTGCAACGGCGTGAAGGAGTAGCCGCGCCGGGTCGGCCTGGTAAAAGTCTCCGAACGATTACTAGCAACGTAGACTGAAGTAAGCCACTTACCAAAGCATTAATTCTCCGACCAGAGTGCTTTCTTCTAAAAGGGTAACTAGTCGAGCCAAAGGAACATTCATCGACAGGAGAACTTGCTGGCTACTTTCGACGAGGTTGCACTCAGGGCTCCTTCGGCGGTTCGGCTTAGCGAGGACAGAGCAGTTATGGGCCCCAGTCCAGCCAAACGAGAGGTTCCGGAAAAGGTCGGCGGTGAAACGCGGAACACAGGGCGAGGGATGTCAAATATGACTGGGGTTCTCGGGAGAGAGGCCAGGGTCCGTCAAACATCATGTCTGATCCTGAAGCGTAACACGGAAGAGCTGGCCATTCCTTTCTCGGAATCACGAACCACGACATTGGAACCTTCGACAACGAGCAATCGGCTGTAGTGTGACGCGTCCCTCATTTGTTGCTGATGTGCTGAAAAGGCCTACAGGTGCAGAAGACGCGTCGTCAGGCCCTGTGTTGTTTAGGAGCGTTTTCGGGGGTTCGTGGCGTCGATCCCACCAGTCCGGCGGCGTCTCCAAAATATCGCATGGAGCTCGTGCGAAGAAAGAGTGTACGGTGAGGGCCCTGCCACTCCGGTCCTGGTAGTGAATATCAACGGGCTGAAGAGGGTTGTCGTGCCGCCTCCCGTCGAGAGTTCGGCGTGGTCGGATAGATAAGGTGATTTCCACGGGTAACTGCTGGGGTCACATGACGGCGCGGGTAAAGAAAGGCCAACTTGTTCCACGGAGACAAGACGGAGTACCGACGATGCAGCGAGCCTTGCATGCACGCGTTGACGAGAGCAGAGGTGTCGTGGTGGGATGAATGCACTGGCGCCCCTTTCGGGAAGATTAGTCATCACTACAGTGCGCTCTCGCGCCGGCTCGTCTGGACATGGCCCCATCCACCATCCACCACCGAACTATCGCCAAGCATCGGCTTCTAGTAAAGAGCTTCCCTCCGCTATAGACAGCCTTGCGCGATGCGGCATTGGGAGCGCTGATCGCTCAAAGCTCTGCACGTTACCTGCCTAGAACACTTGCGCGGCCGTGCCGCCGTGGTGACATCAAGAGGGATCTGACACCCATTCGGAGCTCCGACCTGCGTCGCAAGCTTTTTGGCCAAGGGCAAGGCGGCTTTGCTGACACTTCCGGTTGATCGACGATTGTTCCTGTGCGAGCATGCGAGCATGCATCAAATACAGCAATATACGTGGAGATGGCTCTCTGTGCCGCAAGTCGTCCACTCTCCTGCCATTGTCCTGCGTGCACGCCCTGGTTGCGACACCTCACACTCATTTTCTCCCTCTCAAGAATGGCCAACGACACGCGGAGTCTACTGGATAGGTGGATGTCTGAGCAGAAGGATCTGCACGTGAGCGGGGCTTCGATGGTAAAGTGGGATGAAGGCCTGCGAGAATTGCGAGAGCATACAGCCAGCCCCTTCGAACGCGGAAAAAAGCGTCCTGCTGATGGCAATGCAGAGGAGATGGATGAGAAAGCCATTGAAGTCCGGCGAGAGATGGTCTCGAGGTTTCAACGCCAATTGCTCGAGATCAGGGCATCGCAGCTCCAGCAAGAACTACGGAAGCTCGACGACGACATCAAGAAAGTAGGGGAACAACGGAGACGGGCGTCATTAGCAATCACTAGTTATCAGTCTGCCAAATGTGCGTCCATCGAGAAGGGTTATAGTCATATGCGAGGTCCTCTAGCGGCTATCCAACAGCCCAACTACTCAACCCTAGGTACAGGCAGCGTTGCCAGCGGCTCCACTATCGGATCGAAGAGGGCTATCCAGAGACCAACACAGAGGGGACCACTTGCCTACCTGACCCGAGGAAGTACTTGGCCCACCAAACTCGAACCTACGCAGGGACCGGAGAGTGGATTCACTCGTAAGATTGCGCACTTGCCTGCTCCTCAAAAGCATCAAGATCGCATCTTCAAGGTTGTACGTCAACACTTATGTTAGTCACGTACTTGCCATATCCAATCTAATGGTTCAACAGACTCTACGTCCACGACCGAAGTCACTCCCTCCAACGAGAGCTGCTTCAATATCGGGTGACATTGTTGGAGATAAGGGATCAACGAGATGAAGCTGCGGTCATAAAAACTCAGCATTACGTGCAGGATATACGAGGGTCGGGTTCAGGCAACCAGAGCCTCATAGGAAGACGGGGAACTTGCACAGACAACGTGTTCAGAGGGCGGTCACCACGCTTGGCAGGAGGACGGATCCTAAGTGTTGATATAACGGCGATGTGTTGAGAGGCATAGGAGAAAACAAAGATATGAAGGGAAACGGACCGATTGTCAGAAGTACGCGAGCATCCGGTACTCTGTCTCTTCATGATCGCCAGGTTGCGCTCAGATAGTTCAGAAGTTTCCGTGCCATTGCCAGCCTTTCCTTGTCGAAGGAACCTCCAAATGCATGCCTAGCTTCTGCCGCATTGTGAAGATTCTAACAGAAACAGAATTTCCGAAGCCTACACAAGTCAACTGCATCCTCCAAAACTCTCCCGTCTCTACAGTCAAGACCCCGCGTACTGTCTTCAGTCCACGCGACAGACACCGAGGCTGATCCCCTATTCAGGAAGGAGCGCAAGCAGAGGTCTGAAATAAGTTAGCGCCAGGTTTAGTCCAGCCACCCCACCTGGGCATGTCAACCTGGATTTCTTTCTGACTCTTACCACCACACAGCCAAATCCAATACCATGGAACGCAGCAATGAGATCGAAGCCATTGAGCTTCAGGAACGTCACCTAACCACCTTGAGTGAGCCCGCGGACGCCCAGGTCACCCCACCCATAGAACATCCGACAGGAGCCAAACTCGCCCTGATAACTCTAGGACTGATTCTCAGCATCTTCCTCGCGGCTCTTGACTCTTCTATACTTGCGACAAGCATTCCGAGCATAACCGATGAGTTCTCCAGCATCAGCGACATCGCCTGGTACGGATCAGCGTACACCATCACCAACACGGCGTACCAGTCTTGCTGGGGCAAGGCGTACAATTACTTTCCCTTGAAACCTACATTTCTCTTGACCATTCTGACGTTTGAGGTCGGGAATGTCATCAGCGCGGTCGCGCCGAACTCAGCTACGCTCATTCTAGGGAGGGTTGTCGCGGGAGTGGGTGGTGGTGGTGTTATGACAGGGTGTTTCATTATCGTTACGTTGGTGAGCAAGGAAGAGTGGAGGGCTGCGTATATGGGGGTTTTTAGCGTGACCTTTGGTGTGAGTAGTGTTGTGGGACCCTTGATTGGTGGCATACTTACTGACGGTCCTGGTTGGCGATGGTGTTTCTGGTATGGCTTTTTCAGTCTCTATCTCCTCTTCAGACTCAAGCTCGTGACGTCCTGCAATGCTAATCGTTTTGAGCAGGATCAGTCTTCCGATCGGCTTTTGCGCTGCAGCCGTCATGTTCTTTGTCTTCTCTGCGCCCGTTCCACCCCGTTCCGCGTCCCTGCGCGAACGCATCATGCACACTGATATCCTGGGTGGCACTCTTATGACCGGCTCACTGTCCTGCTTCGTGCTGACCATGCACGCAACCAGTGTCTATGGATGGTCGTCGCCACACTCCCTCCCCATCTTCATCTCCGGCATCCTCCTGTTTTTCCTCTTCGCGCTCAATGAGTACCACCTCGGCCCACGAGCCATGATCCAACCGCACCTCTTGACCAACCGCTCTGTGCTACCAAACCTCGTCTACTCCTTCTTTCTCGCCGGCGTCTTTTTCCCCCTCCTCTATACCCTGCCCGTGCAATTCCAATCCGTGTACAACACCAGCGCCTCGCAATCCGGCATCCGGCTCATTCCGCTCGTCCTCGGCGTCTCCGTCTTCACAATGCTGGGAAACGGCCTTCTAACCTTTTGGCGCCACTACAAGCCCTTCCTACTCCTCGGCGCCATCCTCGGCACCGCGGGCGTCACCAAGATATACACCCTCGGTGCCACCGCAACGACAGCAGACTGGATCGGCTTCGAGGTGCTAACAGCCGTAGGCGTGGGCATCGCGCTGCAGATCCCGATGATCGCGAACCAGACGCACGTCGCTGTCGACGACATTCCCTCGGTGACCGCGCTGTCGCTGTTTGCGGAGAATCTGGGTACGACGCTGTTTGTGGCTGCGGGCGAGGCGGCATTTACGCAGGGGCTCATGGCGGCTGTGGGGAGGAATATGCCGGCGGTGGATCCGAAGAGCTTGTTGAATGTTGGCGCGACGCAGATTCGGGGGCTCTTCAGTGGGAAGGAGTTGGCGCAGGTACTGAGAAGCTATCTGGAGGGTTGCCAGATTAGTCATGTTATCTCGGTGGCTTGTGGTGCTGGGGCATGTATGGTGTCGCTGGGGAGTGCGGGTCCGGCAGGGTTTAGGGAGGTGAGGAAGAGATTGTCGAAGGTGCATTCACCTTAGGAGTATGTGTGCCATCCTGGGATAGAGTGAGCACCTGGAACACAGTAGTACTTCCAGGGAGGGTGTAGGATGTCTTTGAGTTGCCATTGCACTGTGCACACATGCAAGCATGCTGCTCGGGATCGCCATCTAAGCCACATCAAATTAGTAATTGCAGCATGGACTTGTAATTTCGCTCCCTCGCTCTCTCAGTCTTCTCCTTGGCTTTTGATGGGCACTACGAGGGACTAAAATCCGTTGAGTCATGTCTAAAAGGCTTGCTTTGATGTTCTAAAATGCGCTTTGGGGCGCATCATAGAGTATAACATAGGCCGAAGAAGAACGAGAATCTCTGGTAGTCGGCGTAAGATATCTGACAAGAACAGATACATCAGCCAATGCACAGGCCGTCAAGAAGAGACTCGTCACCCCAAAGTTCTTTGCCAAGGTTCGGGAGTCGCTCGAGGGTGTTGTTATGGATCAGGGCATCTGCGACACGCTCTCGATGCCCGGCCCCCCGAAGAAATCTGAGGACTAGGGTTCAGGTAGAAGCGTCGCGGAGGGCAAGATTGTGGATCAAAAGAGTAAGGTGGAAGACGGCGCTAGGCATATATGAGGGAGAGCAAGAGCAGGATCGGCCTGGGTCTGGTTCCAGACTGGATCTTTTCTTACATGGCCATCTGAGTCTGCAATTTTCAACAATATTATAGTTTCTACGAACCGACAACGACGTGGACATCCGGTGTAGTAGATCGCCCATGGGAGCCGGGAAAAGAATCAATATCATTCTTACACATATTTGCAGCTGCTTCTTTATATTATAGCGCAAAGTGAATCTTTGTTACTTGGAGTAAACTGCATTTCTATTGCATCACCCATTTCTCTAGCAGCCGAAACGCTTCTCTGTACTTTAAACATCAAGTCATTCTCATGTACGAACCAAATTTAAGCCGAACTAATGATATCCTTCAATGGGTTGACGCTATCGCGAGGAGGCCCACGGGCCCACGCCTTACCGTCATAATGGGCTATCCCAAGATAGGACACGCGTAGATTAGCGACAAACCTAGCATCCTCCGCGCTTCCAAAATATCGACATTTTAGAAATAGGGAGCGTCATGCACAAGGTCATCAAAACCTCTCAGATAGGAAGATAATGATGGCCAGAGGCGTACATAGGCGTCTTGGCTTAGGTACGCTAATGCGACGGCGGGCTCGCGTGCCGCACCCCTTTTCCAGCGCCCAGAGTGGCGGGGCGTTCGCGGCCCAGCATCTATCGTCCGGGGTCTTTGTCTCCCGATTTTCCTGTCTTCAGGTGCGCGTTGAATGCCATTGTCTGACAGGTGACCGCAGCCATGGTAGCCGCTCGTTTCTTTTCGCGGCGCATCTTTCTGGTCGTCATCATCGGCTTCGTTGTTTCTCTTCTGCTCAGTGCCGCCTTCTACACGACCGACGTGCGACCGTCCGCCGAATGGCTCCCCAAGTTCCCTAATTCAAAGCCCAACGACCCATCCTTCACCTTCCCTCCCAAAGACCCCCATGGCATCGTACACCTCGACTACATCTCGGTGAAGCCAGACAAGACCGAGACGTCCAAGTCCTTCTGGAACATCCCCTACGCTGCCTCTGCTGGCGGAGAGAACCGCTTCCGGGCCCCGCAGCCGCCACCGCTGTACAACCGCAATGGCGAGGTGGTGCACTGGTCGGGCAAGCTGGGCATGTGCCCCGTAATACAAAAGATCGATGCGAAGCTGCGCAATCGCGAAGACATTGCAGGGCCCGAAGTGCGTGGCATCGATGCAGAGCACACCGAGGACTGCCTGAGCCTCAACGTCTTTACGCCAGGCGACGCAGAGGCTGGCGACGATCTGCCAGTGGTGGTCAACATCCCTGGCGGTGGTTTCCATCTGCCCGGCCGTGCCAGTGGCAAGGACCTGGTCGAGAAGAGCCGGGTTGAGAAGGAGGGCGAGAAGCTCGATAAGGGCATCATCGTGGTCACCATGTACTACCGCAACGGCATCTACGGCTTCCTCAGCGGCGACCAGATCAAGAAGGATGGCGACCTGAACGGCGGGTTGCGCGACCAGCGGGCGACCCTCGAATGGATCCAGAAGTACATCCGCTACTTCGGGGGCAATCCCGACCACGTCGTGCTCATGGGTACCAGTGCTGGCGGCGCCTCAGTCCTGCTGCAGCTGACGGCAAACGGCGGCGACAACACCTTCCCAGCACCGGGTACAGGACAGAGGCAGCTCTTCCACGGCGCCATTGCTGAGTCGCCAGCGTCGCCCACCTTCTACACACGAGACCAAGCGAACCTCTTCTGGCGAAACGTCGCCTTGGGCCTCAACTGCACCGACCTCTCCATTGATTGTGTGCGCAAGGCCTCTGTCGGCGATCTCTACTACCAGAACTACCCCATGTCGTTCCCTGAGCGCAACACGCCTCCGAGGTGGATGTGGGCTCCCACTGCAGAGCGCGAGGGCGGAGTCTGGACCCAGCCAGCCACGGCTGCCATTCTCTCGGGCCGTTATGCCCAAGTACCCACCATCATCGGCTTCACGACTAATGAAGGCAGCGACCAGGTCAAGAAATCAACTGACACTCTAGGCGAGTTCAAGTCGTACCTCAAAGACCACTATCCGCTCCTCACAGATGGCGATCTCGATCAGCTCGCGCGCAACTACCCGAACGACCGACACTGGCCCGACTCAGGCCGGTACTGGGACGCGGTGGCCAAGGCCCAAGGCGATATCCGGTACATCTGTCCCACGAAGCTGGCTTCGGATGCCATGGGCTACCACAACCCTAATGGTGTCAAAGCGTGGCAATACCAGTGGGACGTAGTCTGGGGTCCTGACAACGAGAACGGGTTCGGGACCAAACACGCTGGTACCGTTGGACAGATCATGGCGCGCCGGCCCAATGAGATCTCGGACTACTTCATCTCCTTCATGAAGACGCTCGATCCCAACGTGCTCAAGTCGGAGAACACTCCCGAGTGGACCCCGCTGGGCGTCCCAGGGCCTAAGAAGCGCATGTTTGCGACCAACAGAGCGAACATGAAAGAGGGCATCAAGTGGAGCATGGAGGACCCGGATCCGGCGAGGGAGCAGAGGTGCAAGGATGTCAGGAAGATGATGCCGCGGCTGCAGCAGGAGATTCTGAGGAAGGACGCGGATCTGGGCGAGGGCGCGACCACGGGGAAGCCGTACAAGCCACCTAGGAGGTTGCTTTGAGTTCACTGCGTTCGCGTCGAAGATGTCCGTCTGAGAAGAGGCATGGCTCGAGGAATACGGCCGCGCTGAGACTGCTCATGTCCGGTTCACAGCTGTGAGAGAAGACGGCATGAGCCCCTCGGCGACGGAACCATGCGGCGTGGAGATGAATGACGCTCAATGCCTGGCACCAATCGCACAGCGAGACTTCGGCGATGCATGCGAATCCACATCATCTGCATTCCAAGCTTGCAATGCTGCTCGACGTCCCAGCACCAGTTTCGAATCATCCTGTCCGTCCAGGGCTTTCGATCGACATTGTGGGGGGAGAATCGACATGTACCATATCTTTCGTATATACCCTCTCGTGAGTTCTAGGGATCGGGGAGCATAGATCGGCGTAATCGGTTTCGAAGGATATTTGGGTAAAGGTATCATTTACCTACGGAGCTACGCATCGCACTTTATACTCCACCTAATCTATGTACACCATGCGCACCCCTTACATTAGCTCTTCTTGATCGTACTGTCTTACCCTCCAGCGGTCGAATCGTACGAGACCGCACGAGAAATCTACGTTAAAACGACACTTAGAATAGTCGCACGAGACTACCTTAGCATCACGCTCTAGTTCGCGATTGAGCGATGGCAGCCTGCCTCCGCGATCATAGTCGGTTCGCTGCCTTGCACCAGACCGGAAGCGGGCCTGCTGCCTTGGGCGCACGGACCATCTACCATGAACACCTGAGTATATAGAACATGTGAGAGCGCGACAGGTTCGTGTTAACCAGAAGTCAGGAACTCCGAAATTCGTTCTTCTATTTCGAATCTCATGTTCAGCTCCATCATGGCCGCTTCGAGGAGAATCGCGCCGATTCCGTGTTCGTTTGTTAAACCTGCAGCTCCCTCAATGGCCACCACGGACTCTAGCGGAGCATCGAATCAGTCCAGTGCGCGGTATCCGAAAAGAAAGCGTGCCGAAGTACAATACTACCCGTCTTCAGACGACAGCGATGCCTTCTCGGACTCTGATTTTGAATCTGATATCATTCCCGTACCAAGAAAGGTACCCTTCCCTCCGTCTTCCATGAACCAAACCCCAACTAACACCCCAATCCAGCGCATGCGATCCACCAAGCCCCTCCCACCCAACAAGATCTTCCCCTTCCTCTCTCTGCCCCCGGAACTGCGCAACAAAATCTACGCCCTATGCCTACCCAGCCCGACCAAACTGACCCCGGAATTGTCCACCTTCGAACGCCACCCCTCCGACGACAACTCACCCTCCACCCCTGACGTACCACGCTACTACTTCCGCGCCAAGCAGCGCTCCTACCGCCGCAGCATCGAGCTACTCCCCACCCTCAGCGAAGTCGAAGCCGAATCCCTATCCCACGACCTCTACTACCGGCGGCGTCGCGCCCGTCGCGGCACCGGTCGTGGACGTCCCGCACCACCACCTCCTCCTTCAGACAATGGCTCCGACGACGCCACCGCTACAGACCCTAGAACCCCCGTCCTCAACATCCTCGCAGTCTGCAAATCCATCTACGCCGAAGCCGCGCCCCTGTTCTACACCTCGCACCTCCTCTTCATCGACACCGACGCCCTCTTCGCCTTCGCCTCGCGCCTTTCCCCACGCACAGCCAAACTGATACGCCACATTGAGGTGTGCAGTTGGAGTTCGTCGCGCAGTCGCAAGAACCGGGGATACGCAGCCATGGCCATGTTAGCAGCCAAGGGCGTCACGGAACTCGACTCTCTCGACCTGAATTGCAGTCTGGGGTATTTCCGCAGCTATGGGTCTATGTGGGGGAGGGGGAGAGAGAGGCGGGAGCAGTTGTTGCCGAAGAGGGTCGCCAGGAAGGTGTTCAGGGAGTGTGGGGATTGGTTGGAGGTTGTAGGGAGTTTGAGGGGCGTAGGGGAGGCGGTGGATGTGGTTAGGGTGGGCGAGGAGAATTTTGAGGGGTGGGTTCTGAGTGCGCAGGCGGGGGAGGGGAGTGAGGAGGAGAAAATGGTGAGAGGGAGGGGAATGTATAGGAGGGATTTGGTTAGGTTGGTTGGTGGGGGGCGGTAGGCGGAGTGTGGGTGTGGGTCTCTCGGGATAGATTGCAGGAGGGTGGAGAGGGAGAGGGGGGAGGGTGCTCGTACGGCGTTCCGTGGAGGAGTTTGTTTGTGTATGCTTTCTATGTCAATGCGAGGCCCGTTATTTTGGATGCATCTTGTTTGGTTCGGGCGCCATGATGTGGGACATGTGATGGGGTGGGTGAGAGTGTTGAGGTGGTAGTGGATCGATTCGAATGGAGGATGGAGGAGTTGATCATTTGGAACAGGTCAGCATTCAACCGTTGCTTTTCATCGGCGCTCCGTAGAGCTTCTTTGTTTTTTGAGATTAGTTCATTTTTCTAGGCCAGCCATCGAAGCGGAGGAGTTTCTAGAGGCTATCACCCGCTACACAATCGGGGGCCCACCCGAAGCCAAAACACACGCTTCGAACTCGAAACTTGTAGCGAAGGGGAAGCGACTTTTAACAGAAGTATTGCCGCAAGATTCAAGAACGGACAGGGGATGTCTCCCCAATATCAGCTTCGCGCATGCGATCCGGCTGTGTTTGAGTCGTACATATTCTGGAGGGGAACCGAGGGAGAGAGAGAGAGAGAGAGAGAGAGAGTAGTGTTTTGCTCGTAAGAGCTTCATTGTTGAGTCGTTGTTCTTTGGCTTTGGAGATCCGTGGTTCTGCTTTACTCATGATGGCCCAACTTTGGAGTTAAGTGCCAATCTGCGACGACTTTACATATATCTAACAAATTTACCAGGAGAGCGCAACATTTCAACATTGAATGGAAAGCGGAAATGCTAAACAAGCCGTTCTTGTGCAATGTGACAAACGCAATTAGAGGCGGTAGCATCTAGAGAGACAAGGTAATACTATACGCGGAATCTTCCGTACGCTTGGGCCGAATTGCCGGGTTTGAAGCCGTTTTGGAGCTGTAGAGTCTGCGGCGGGCTTCTGGCCTCGACGGAACTTTCTGAGCCATCTCAAAGGCTCACCACACGCTAGGCGCGCTTGATGCGGTGAATGGTACCAGACCATGGGCCATCTTGGAAGCACATACGAGGTATAACACGCCGACACATATTGCACGTGACGTTATTAGATACCTAGGTAGCATGTAGTTGATCTTACTTTGACATGCATCCGTATGCAGGTAAGAGTGAAGAAGCGCATAGGAGCAGGAAGCGCGAAGGAGCCGAGAGCGCGAAGGAACCGAAAGCGCGAAGGAGCCATCAGCGATAACTAGTCTATCCGAACACTACATTGTGATAGTGCTCTATAGAGGTTGTTCAAACTTCCCGCCGCTAACATAGAGGGAGCAGGGCATAGTGAAAAGTTGAAAAGGCTTATTCACGTTATGTCAGACATTCATAGTTCTATCAACATTGCGCCAACAATAGACAACCTCAACAACTTCTTGAGCGCCAAGATTCGTCGCTCATCATGTCTCCCGGGTTTCAACATTTCCAGACCGCGAGCGACTTGTGGAGAAAAGCCCAGAGTCTTGAGAACGGCAGCAATGTTACCATCACGGGGAAAGAGCTTGATATCGCCACCGTCTTTGCAGTCTCACAAGGAGGCCGCCAGCCCTTCCTTACCGAGGACAAAGCCACCTGCGCCCGCATTCACGAAAGTGTGAAACAGTTAAACCTCTATCTCGAGAAGGGCCGTGCCGTCTATGGTAAGTCATTGTCTGCGTTCTGAAATACAAAGTGAGTATACTTACACTTATCAGGAGTAACTACAGGATTCGGGGGAAGTGCCGATTCCAGGACGAAGGAGGTGCACAAGCTGCAGATTTCTCTCCTCCAGCACACGCAAAGTGGAGTCATCCTTGCATCCGACCAAGCTGTGAATGATGGCGTGTCCGAACATCGTTCTGAGCTGACATCAATGCCAATGTCGTGGGTCAGAGCGGCCATGTTGGTGAGATGCAACGCAACTGCCCGGGGGCACTCTGCAGTCACTATGGACGTTCTACAAGCCATCTTGAGATTGCTTCGAAATGACATCGTCCCAATGGTGCCACTGAAGGGATCTGTTTCTGCGTCCGGCGACTTGATGCCACTAGCATTCATCGCTGGCGCCATCGAGGGCAACCCAGATATCAAGGTTTGCCAGCGCCAAGGCGAGTCTCTCAAGATCTTATCTGCGGAAGCAGCTCTGGCACAACATCAAATTCCAAAGACAAAGTCTGGACCAAAGGAAGCTTTGGGTCTTGTCAATGGCACAGCCTCATCGGCTGGTCTGGCTTCCATCGTCATGTACGAGGCGCACCATGTGGCAACGTTATCACAAGCATTCACAGCGATGGCAGTAGAGGCAATGCTCGGCAACTCGGAGAGCTTCCATCCATACATCAGCGAGGCGCGACCCCATCCCGGTCAAATCGAGGTCAGCCGTAACATATTAGCAATGCTGCAGGGGTCGTTCCTCGCAAAGGGCATTCGCAACGGCAAAGACTATGCTCCAGAGGGTCTTGTCCAGGATCGATATGCACTAAGGAGCACACCTCAGTGGATTGGACCGCAACTAGAAGATCTTCTCTCCGCGAACAGCCAGATCACCACTGAGTTGAATTCGTCGGCAGACAATCCCATTGTCGATGCTGATGCCTAGGAGGTCTACTACGGTGCAAACTTCCAGGCCGCGGCAGTCACTTCTGCTATGGAAAAAACACGCCTCGCGATCCAGATGCTTGGAAAGCTCTTTTTTGCCCAGTCGACTGAACTCATTGATGCCAATCTTAATAATGGCCTACCCGCAAACCTTTGCGCCGACAATCCCAGCCTTTCCTTTACGATGAAGGGTGTCGACGTGAACATGGCAGCGTACATGTCCGAACTAGGCTTCCTAGCCAACCCAGTCAGCACCCACGTACAATCCGCCGAGATGGGCAACCAATCGATTAACTCGCTCGCCCTCTTGTCTTCGCGTATGACCAAGAAGGCCGTGGAGCTAGTGTCTCTGATGGGCGCAACCTGTCTCTACGTCGGCTGCCAGGCACTGGATCTCCGAGTGATGCAAATCGAGTATCTGGACGAACTTTACTCAGTCTTGCAGAATGATCTGAAATTGACCTTCTCCTCGAGCCTAGAGCACAAGGATATGGAGGCATACAAGATGCAACTCCGAAAGCAGCTTACATCTTGCTGGCGAGCATCATCTCGTCTAGACAATGCAGAGCGCTTCAACGCAGTCGCCGACGGCGCTGTCCTCGCGTTGCTGCGCGTGGTCAAAGACTCCAATCAAATGCCTTCTGAGCCATGGGCGCTGAGCTTGGTGCAAACCTGGAGGTCGAAGGTCGAAGCCAAAGCGACCAGCGTCTACGAAGCCACTTTCCGACGGTTTTGTGCGAAGCCGACCACTGGACAATATCTTGGAGTCGGGTCCCAAGCGCTCTACAACATGGTCAGAAAGGATCTCGCTGTGCCATTTCATCAGGGCTTGGGTGAGCACCCGGGTTCAGAAGATACAGTCATATACGGCGAGATTGTGAGGCCAAGAAGGATCATCGGCAACTGGATTTCGACGATCTATGAAGCCACTCTCGACGGGAGGATGAATCATGCGTTGTACAATGCTCACGATAAGGTGACGAACGGTGTGCACGTTACGAAAACCAATGGTGTGCACCCCCTGGAAACCAACGGAGTGCACAGCTCCCAGGACCACATGGCAGAAATAACTTTGGTAAAGTGAAGATCAAATGATGCACAGAAACCAGATGTGTACGGTGTACGTTGACAGCACAAACTCGATTTTCCATTGGGATTGATGTTCGATCTATCAAGTGGTAGCTACGACAAGGTCGATCCGTGCAGGGTTCTTTCTGAATTTCACCAGCTCACACGTTCCTTTTCACATTTCTCCAGTGATGATATTGGTGCAAGCACTCTTGACCATGCCGTAAACCACCGACTGCTTTTCCTCATGGAATTCAACTGCGATGGGGTAATCATGGCGTCGCTCTGCACGCCGCAAGATGCAGACGTCAGCTCCTCGAGCTCGCTCTCCAGACAGGATGATGCGGTGAAGATCGCGCCGTGCATTCCCAATGTAGTAGATATCGAACGCTTCGGCAGATGCATCGGCTCAACGTCATTTACAACACCTGCTGCGTTGCTACATATAATCTCAGATGTCTGAGTGGGACAATCATGGCAGCATGAGACGAGCTCTACCGAACCAGCTGCAGTGGTATTCCAAAGCCTTCGGAAGACGGCACTTTGAACGCGGCAAACAACCAGTTGAAAGATTTGTAGCTTGGCACCGCTCCATACGTTTTGTACCAAGTTTAAGTATTCGGCCTCCTTCTGTTGTTCGTCGCCTTCGATCATAACGCTGTCTTGGAGATGCCTAGGCAAATTGCATTGCGAGTTGACAGTCGTCTTTTGCCTATACGTGAGATCGTGCTGAAGGGTATGCGCAGTCTGGATGAAGGCTTGATCAAGATCACCGCGGCAGTACTGCTGGTAAAGAACAATGGTCCTTGTCTCAAGGATTGCCAGCTGATCATATGCATGGTATAGAACGTCTCTTCCCATCCCTTGGCTGCCCAGAATCAGGAAACGCGGCGGCAATACGCGGGTGCAGAATGAGACGTCGAGCTAATTGTGTGATTGTCAGCATTGCATCGAAACTAAATTTAGCAGTCTTCTCACAATGATGTCTCTGGCTTTTCGAAAAACCTTTGTCTGGACTCAAACCGCGGGCTCTCACAAGGCTGATTGCTCCCTGAATATGTATTATCCATTTGCGACTTGATTCTTCTTCTGGCCAGTAGAAGCGCTACCCAGAGTCAACAACGACTAAACGGCCATGTCAAGATCGTGCTACTGACCTCGTATACATAGAGAAGCAATGTGACCACCAACACGGCATCATCTACGACCTGTCGCTCTCCTTGTATTGCTTCGCGGATTCAAGACAAGGCAGCTCCATAGATATTCGCAGCTTCCTGTCCGTTCACTCGTGGGACGGCGGTCTGGAGCCTGCAGGCCGCGACAAGCCGTCGAATGAGCTCGTGGTCGGCAAAGTAACGCATGATATCAGACCAGTCTCCCAGGGCTCTCGGGTTGCTGTTGGCCTTTTTGTCGGGCGTTGTTTTGTCGGCTTGTTTACTATGTTGGTCCACCGTCGCAACATCACCAAGCAGATCGTATGCAATACCGTCCCCAATGTTGCTGGCAGCTCCCCTTCTGTAACATGCCTGCGAGAGCCGCAGACATCTTCCACAGACCGGGAACTGCATATCGCAGCCCTTCTTGGCACACCTGGTACCTGTCAGCACAGCGCTCGGCCGTGGCGTTGTTTTGCCAATCGCAAGGACACACCTGCATCCACTACATCCAGTGCTCCTACGACCTGACGGAGCCTCGTCCTGGAGTGTATTATTGGCGAACATGCCTACTGCTCGTGTACAATGCTCTTGCAATGGACCTGCCGTGCATTAGAGGTTCCCTTTATTCTAAAATGATGACGCCAGTTGCGCCGCTCCCGCTGCCGCTTTTAGTCCCCGCTGCTAGTGCTTATGCACAAAGCTTACTTTTCGCAAGTACTGTGGGAGTACAAAGCTTACTTCTCGCTCCTCCACCCACCAATTCGGATAAAGGTCAATTGACCACATCACGCTTACTATGATGTTACCGAGGGCATCAGACACGTGCTTGCTTGTTAGCCGCACCCTTGGCGATCAGTGTCGGCGCCGACATACTTCTTCAAGTAGTCTCGGCTCTAGTCTCGGCTCATAGTGCCATTTGAATTCAGCTCCCCGTGCCGTCTTCAGCTTCGACCTCGCCAACTTCAAAAATAAATTTTCTATCACCCTCCGCGGCTTCTGTCGTATAACGCCACCTGTACTTGAAATGTTGGTATCCATACCTGGGGGTAGGATTTGCAATGTACATGTACTAGGGTCAAAGCTTTGACAACGCTAGAGTGAAGCCAGGTAATGACTAGCTAACAGGTAACCACAGCTGAAGATCTCTTTAGTTGCGTACCGTAAAATCTCGTTCCGTCCGTCTGACGCTAGCAGGAACAAAGCTAAGTTAAAGTTTTTTAAAATTAATACAACTGTGAAAGTCTGCATCAACCAGTCGCGGATAACATACCCTAGGTATCTCCCGTCAAATAGTACCCCTGGTCCCGTATTCTTGCCCCTGCTAGCGTTAGGTGGATGGAACGAGACTTTACGGTATACGATAAACGTACAGTAGTAACCCCAATTGCATCATTCGCCCCGAGTGTCTGTGCTCTAGTTGGAGAGTCCGGAAACCTTACCCACATATACCAAATATCGATGGCACGGTTGGGGCCGGGCAGTGTTGTGACTTAAGGTATGCCAATGACATATTCCGTTAACAAACTCAAAGAGACCCACGGACTATTCCAACTCCTATCCAGAAGAGCATCCCCAGGCTAAAATGACATCTGATATTGACCTACCTATACTTGAGGCGTACGACGTGTCGCCTAGAACCGGGTTTCTGCCAGAAATTGTATCTTGCGAATCTCATTTGCACCCATACTTTCAGCCATGGATCCGCGTTACTCGGGACTTGCCAAGTTTGATCATGGACAATCGAATACGAAGCGTCGTGGACGGGCTTCCGGTCCTGAGCTGCGAGCGTCTCGAGACGACATCGCAGCGCAGAAAAGCATACTCGATGCTGGGCTTCATTTGCCATGCTTACATTTGGGGAGGAGAAGAGCCTGCTGATGTAAGGTGCAGAAGAAAGCTTTGAAACGCAGCGACTGACTTGCGCTTTAGGTCATCCCAGCATCAGTATCGAGCCCGCTCTTGTTGATCTGCAAGTCACTGGAAATGCCTCCCGTCGCGACCTATGCTGGACTAGTACTGTGGAACCATACAGTTGCATCGGAAATTGATCAGCTCTATCACCTTGATAGCCTCGCAACTCAGATTACCTTCACGGGTTCGATTGACGAGAGCTGGTTCTACCTCGTCTCGGTGGCCATCGAGGCTAGGGGTGGTCCACTCATCGAGACCATCTTGGATGCAGTTCGTTGTGCTCTGAGCAACGAAATCGGTGCGGTCACTGCTCAGCTTTTATGTCTCCTCGAGGGCATCCTGGATATAAGCGCATTGACACGGCGCATGTATGACAACTGCGACCCACACTTCTTCTATCATAGGATACGTCTGTTTCTCTCCGGTAGCAGTGGAAATGAGAGACTCCCTAACGGCGTATACTTTGATAACGGAACACATCCAATGCAGCCATTTCGATTCGCCGGAGGATCGAATGCCCAGTCGAGCCTGATTCAATTCATTGATGTCGCTCTGGGTGTCACACATTACCCCACCGGGATCAGTGCAGTTAAACGCAACAATGGTGCAGGGAAACACTTCACTGCTTCGTTGCACGAGGAGAAGTCTGAGTTTGTGTCAAGGATGCGGGACTATATGCCTGGTCCTCATCGCCGCTTCCTAATCCATTTCGCTAAGGTTGCCAATATTCGACCCTTTGTCGAGATGAACCGAGACCACGAGCAGCTTCTGAAATCATATAATGCTTGCATCGCTGCCTTGGTAAAATTTCGCGACATACACCTGCAGATCGTAAATCGCTACGTCCTGGTCCAGCGCGCAAACAGCAATCGTGATCCCGTGAGGCGGCAAGGGGCTTGCGAGCCATGCCAAGTACACATCAACTCGAAGCCTGGCCATGGAGGTCTTGCTACAGCAGAACTGAGTCTCGAGAACAGTGATACTACAGCACGGGGAACGGGGGGTACAGCACTCCTTCCGTTTCTCAAAAAGGTCCGGGACGAGACCTGCCACTCGTACGCTTGAACTCCTCGCCGGCCTGATGAATGTAGATATCCGTATCGCTTTTAGATATGGCAGTTGAGAATTGACTACCGAATTTCGATAAAACAAATATACTTACACCAAGGCTTATTTGACGGCGCATTTGTGCTAGTCACTATACTGCCTGCAATTCGTATACCTGCCACAACGTCACAGCTGGATCAATGTCCACGGCTGAGCCCATAGAATCCTCATATGATTTTTTCCTGAAACAAAATTATCCTATGCTAGATGGCATTGATGCGGTTGGCCCAACGAGCAGCAGTAGGAAATTTCTGTGCGAATTTGACCACAGTCTTCGCTGATGCTGGCAAAAGTATATGATTGGTTCCTCAAATGGAGAGCACAACTGGAGGCTGCAAATTGTCAAATTTGTTGAAAACCTGCCAATCAACGAGCAAGTGTGGACAGAGTGGGAGTCTGTTTCGGGTTATAGATTTTTGGGTGAGCATTGGCCGTCCTCTTGTATTCGGGGAGGATGCTTGCAAGGCTAAGTCCTGAGTACACTTGCCACACGACGAACCTGTAATGGTGACGATCATGATAGAACATTGCTCCGATAACTATAGGAAATTTCTAGACAAAACTTTCAAAACTCCAATGAAGCTTATGCAAGGACAAATTTACAACACCTTTCAACATGTTTCTCGGGGTCTCTGCCCTTTCGAATGGTTTCCTAGATACGCAGAGCAACAAGTCTGTTTTGAGCTCAATTCTCCTTCTTCTCATCGTCCTTCTTGATTGACCTCCACTCAAGAGGGAGCGCAGCTAGTAGGCCAACACTGACTAGCCCAAGTGCGATATAGAACACGTCCATGATTGCAGAATTGTAGGCTCGTATGACCTGCGATTGATACTCGATAGGCACCAAACCCTCCAGACCAGACGCGCCATGTTGCTTTGCAATGGCTGGGTCGAATTTCGGAATGCTTTTCGTAAGATTGCTTGTCAGCTTATCCAGGAATACATTCTGCGAGATGGACAGGAAGATGATGCCACTGAGCATCTGCACAAAAGTCAGCAGTACCAAGGCTGCAGGAACAAGTGGCTTCTCAAGGACGGTTTGCAGGGCAATTAGGGGAGGCTGGAATGCCATGCCAATGCCGACACGGTAGAATATCTGGTACGCTATCCATCGTGCTCCAGAAGTATTGGGTTCGAATGTGGCCATCAATGCGGCTCCAGTGACACTCAGCACGCTTCCGAACAGCAGTGCTGGGTTGAAATAACCGATCTTGGATGTAAAAGATCCGCTGGCCAACGCGACAACGGACATGCTTATCGTGGTCGGCAGATACATCAAAGCCGAGTGAAGTGTATCTGCTCCACGCACTACTTGAAAATATATGGGGAGCTAGCGAACCATTAGCACCTTGCGAGCAGTAATGAGTTGGACTATCCTCGCTGCAACGTACGTAGTTGGAAAAGACCCACAAGCCTGCAAAATTACAGGAGCCAGCCACACAACTAAAGGTAACATTTCGCTGTCGTAGTATTGGCAAGGAAATCATGCTGTTACTGCCACCGATGTGCTCCACCACAAGAAAAAGTATGACAAGCACACCGGTCACGGTGAGCAGGAGGATGATTCTCCAGTTGGACCAAGCATACGTTGTGCCAGCCCATTGCAAGCCCAGGATCAAGCAGACGGTCATGGGAAGCTCAATTGCCAGCCCATACCAGTCGAGACCTTTCAACCTTTGAGCTACACTTGGTTTGTCGTCCGCATTTTGGTGCAGATGATCTACGCTGACGGACACGCCCAATGCAACAGCGCATCCCAGGCCCACAATAGTCCAGAAGTTGATTCTCCAATTGTCGGCGTGGGCGATTGACCCGCTGATCAATGGCCCAAAAGCGAGCGCCGAGCACTCTACGGCGCCGCAAATTCCGAATATGGTGGGTTGAATCTTGAGCGGAACGGCATGTGCAAGAATGCTGCGCTACTCGTCAGCGCCGGGTTCTCTTGTGGGAGCAACAGACTTGCTCCCTGATACTTGATACTAACATAAACATGCCAGAGTTTATTCCTGCTGCACCAAGGCCGCTCACAGCGCGGCCGAGGATGAAGGCGGTAGACGTTGGTGAGGCAGCCGTAAGGATTGAGCCGACAACGAAGATGGCGAAAGAGCACACGTAAAGGGTCTTCATGGAGTAGAGACTGTACAGTCGGCCCATGATTAAGGTAGGCGCACATAGTGTGAACAAGCTTGTCAAGCATGGTTAGTCTAGCTGGCTGAAGAGATTCGGAGTACGCTCTGTTGGAATACTGACTATGTTGTTTGGTACCAGCCAATATCTTGGAGGGCGTGGAATTGGTCCGTGAGAATCACAATAAGGGTTCCAATGCAACTGCTGTCCTACAAAATGTCTCGTCAATACTGCCATAACTCCTGGTTGGTTTGGCCAGTGCATTTAAATCCGCACGACCGACATACGTACAAATCTGATGGTGAAGTTACCAAGGAAAAGACACGACAATAGAAGGATCAACTTGGCGCCTTGGAGAGGTGGAGGCTCCCCAGATTGTTGCTGAGATGCCGTCTCGTTGCCAGAGTCAAGCTCTTTTCCTGAGTGCGCAACGCTGGCCTCTTGCACCGGCTTGGATTCTCGCCGCAACTTGTCGTCGTCGACGGCTCCATGGATGTCCACCAACTCCATCGTCGTAGCTACTGTCCCTAGTGGGTCCTTGGTCGCAATGAAAACGCCCAGTCGCAAAACTGGTATCGTGCAGCTCGGAGGAATATGCTTCTTGATGAAGTACTATGGTGCTGAGCACCATCTGCTGTCATAGAATGTGGTGGTGGCTTTCTCTGCGGCACGCGTCTCCTCTGAGACAGGCCGTTGCTTAGTCAGAGACCAAACAGCGAGCGGAAACCTTGCCTTGGAAGGCTTTGAGACGCACGTTACCGTGGTCAGGGATAGGCGTGCGAAAGCTCAATCGGAGCAAGCTTCCAGTCTAGCGCTTGCTCAGCCTCTCAGGCAGGCCCCAGAAGATCGTGACCCACGTGACCTGGGCGCATCCCCGGGGCCCGAGGTCCGGACCGAGGACGGGATGCACATCCATCCATCCAACCAGCCTCAGTCTTTTCTCCACCCGTACCCAACCCCCCGCCTCTGCGCCCGGTCGTGCTTGATTCAGCGTATGCTGCGTGCATGCATGGCTTACATGCGGGCGCAAAGGAGTCGCGGGCGCGAAGGAGCCACCAGCGCAAAGGAGCCACCCGCGCAACGGGGATACTGCTACTAGGCCTAAACAGGCAGCCTGATTGTCCAACCAGCGCGTGACAGATCCTCAAAACTTACCTTGTCTCTACTTCTTCACGACGCTCATCTAGTGGTTGGACGATCACATGCAGACTGTGTTCCTGAGCCTAGTACAAGCCACTTGCATGATATCATGCGGCAACATCGCTGAGCGATGAATCAGGTTAGCGCCATCATCGTCTATGTCTGGACATGCGCTACTATTTGCCCGTTACCACGCAAACATGTACGAGAGTTTGATCGATGGCATCGTTCCTATCAGAGACCCGGCCCTTATACCCTTTACCATATTGAACACATCTTGAACAATTGAATCACTCGAATACCATGAGACTCGATGATAGTGACAGTGCGCCACAATCGACTCATGTCGCGATGAAAAAACAGCCTACGACCGGAGTCTCGAGCGGCTTAGAGAAAGAAGAACGACCAAAAGAGACCGAAATGCACCATTTCCTAGATAAATTTTCGTTGCTGGACGACATCAGGAACATCAACATTGCCGACATACGCCAGAAAATAGCATCCTCCTGCGGCATACAAGCCTCACTGATCGAAGACGCCTTTCCATGTACGCCGCTTCAGGAGTCGCTACTTGCCTCCAGTGCGCATCTACCAGGCTACAATGTCGCACAGTACAAATTACGACTGCCCCCAAATGTCGATGATTTTGCTTTACATGCCACTTGGAGCCACGTCTATGCGACGACGCCCATCTTGAGGACACGCATAGTTGATCTCGCCGGCCACGGCTTGGTACAGGTCATTATCAACGAGCCATTCGAATGGACGACAGCCGACGATCTCGATGGATATCTGTACCGTGACAGTCAGCGGACTACGGGGACGGGAACTCATCTTACTCGGTTCGCCCTTGTTCTTGATAGCAAACGCAAGCAACTATTTTTCGTCTGGACGATTCACCATGCGCTTTACGATTTCTCTTCACTGCCATTGCTTCTAAAAAAAGTGAACGATGTTCACATGGGCAAACAACCGGCCGCTTCAGCTCCATTCCAAAATTTTATACAGCATATTAGAGATATGGACGTCTCTTACGCAGAAAGGATATGGAAGCAGCACCTGGATGGTAACGAGGCACTAACTTACCCTCCACTTCCGAACATAAATTACCGGCCACAGGCGGACCAGTCCCTGTCATGCGTGTTCAAAGAACTCCCATGGTCTCGTAAAGCTGGCACCCAGACGATGCCGATGGTTTGGGCGGCATGGGCTGTTCTTATGGGCCAGCACGCAGCTGAAGATGAAGCAGTCTTTGGAGTGACTACACTTGGACGACAAGCCAACTTGGCTGGCATCGAGATCATGACTGGACCGACTATGGCAATTATACCATTAAAGGTAGAGCTTGATAAGAAAAGTACGGTCACGGAATTGGTAGGCAGACTACAACAGTCAGTAGCAGCGCTAGCCGACGTGGAGCATTACGGGCTGCAAAGAATCCGGAAGGTCAGCAGCGATGCGGGGAGGGCTTGCGAATTTCAAACTCTTGTCGACGTCGATCTACTGGAAGAGTATCTGGATCCACAAGAGGGACCATTCGAGCCGAGTTCTTTGGAGAATGTCTCGGCCTCTGACATTGCCCAAAACGGGCCACTCTCTAGTAGTGTTGCATTGAAGGCCCAATTCAAATTGCTAGCAAGCGGTCTGAACTGTATATTCACCTTCGACTCGCGCATACTCGGGCGCGATGAAGCAGCCTCTCTCCAGTGTCAGCTCGAGCATGTTCTCCGGAAACTTAGCGATCCGAGAAATGCTGATTTACAGCTATCAGACAGCGATTGGACAGCTCCGAGCGACTTGGAACGTATTTGGACATGGAACAAGACAGTCCCTGAAAGGGCTAACGACTGCGTACATGACCTGATATCACAGACAGCCCGCAGCCAGCCCAATGCCCCAGCTATTTGTGCTTGGGACGGCGAGTGTACCTATGGAGAGCTGGACCGAATGTCTACCGACTTGGGCCACTACTTAGTCAATCAGGGTGTCGAGAGGGGGACCATAGTGCCACTATGCTTCGAAAAATCCATGTGGACATCCGTTTCAATCCTAGGAGTAATGAAAGCAGGCGGCGCTTGTGTGACCATGGAAGCCACCCAGCCAGAAGTCTACTTGCAGCGCATTGTTCGTCTGGTCTCAGGGCAAATTCTCCTATCGTCGGCTGCCAACGTGGCGATGGCAGAACGACTGGCAGGCGATCAAACGAACGTGATTGTACCCGAGGTCTTCTTCTCACAGCGCACGAGTACGTTGAACACCTGTTTGCCTACTGTCGTCTCTTCGGATATGATCTACCTGAACTTTACGTCTGGAACTACCGGAGCCCCAAAAGGCGTCATGACCACTCATTCTAATTTTAGCTCTGCACTTCTCCACCAGCGCGGACCTCTTGACATGCAGCCCAAGGATAGAGTCTTTGGTTACGCATCGTATGCTTTTGATGCCTCATGGTCAATTACACTACTCACGTTAAGTACGGGAGCCTGTCTCTGTGTGCCGAGCGAAGAAGAGCGTCGTGGCGATATTGCAGCATCAGTACGTCGCTATGGCGTGACATATCTCAATCTTACACCATCTATAGCGCGTTTGATTGAACCGAGTGAAGTGCCCTTGGTTCGACACATTAACCTTGGTGGTGAAGAAGTCCTTGCCGAAGATATTACCCGCTGGGGAAATTTGCAGGGGGTCGTCAACGCCTACGGGCCTTCCGAGTGTACGCCCAAGGGTCTCCTATACAATTACATCTCGGAGTCAATCAAGCAGGCAAATGTAATTGGTAGGGGAACCGGGCTAAACACCTGGGTCACGCAACCCGAGAATCCTGACAAGCTCGCAGTCATTGGTGCTTTGGGCGAATTATGGCTTGAAGGACCACTCGTGGGTGCCGGTTACTTTGGCGACCATGAGAAAACAGCGGCTACCTTCGTCGAGAATCCTGCTTGGCTTTTGAATGGAGGGCCAGGCCATTCTGGAAGACCCGGGCGTCTGTACAAGACTGGCGATCTGGTGCGCTATAATCCAAATGGTTCATTGTCATACATCAAGAGAAAGGATGCACAAGTGAAGGTGCGAGGGCAACGCGTAGAACTTTCTGAGATTGAATATCACGTTCGGAATGCACTCGCTTTCGAGACGGGTGAAGTCAGCGTCATTGCCGCATTGATCTTACCAAAAGGCGGCGAAAATAGAATTTTGACGGCGTTCGTTAGCACATCCGTGGCTCAGGACACCGCCAGTAAGCTTGCACTTGGTGCTCGTGTATCACAAGCCACAGGAATTCTGGAGGAGCGTGTTCCATCATGCATGATCCCTGGAGCATTCGTATTTCTAGAACGCATGCCAATAAGCGCTACTGGCAAGACAGACCGGAGGCAGCTGCATGCAATCGGGTCTTCCATGACACTGGAAGAGCTCACCTCACTCGGGAATACTGGCGAGCAAGGTGGACGGAGAGCACCTACAACGGCGAATGAGCTTCGTCTGCAATCGGCATGGGCAAGTACCCTCCAAGTCAGCGCTGAAACGCTGGGTCTAGACGAAAATTTCCTGAGGATTGGTGGGGATTCTCTTCTTGCTATGCGGCTAGTCGGTGCTGCGCGGCGTGAGGGCTTGTCAATTAAGTATTCAGACATCTTCCAAAAGCCCACACTTGCTGGCCTTGCAACTCTAGCTACGGAGATCCCGACAATATCGTCGGATTCGCTAGAGCACATTACTCCCTTCTCGCTTTTGCGGCCAGAAACCAGCTTTGCACACATTCGTAGCCATGCTGCTGCTGCGTGTAGTGTTCCACGCGATCTCGTACAAGATGCTTTCCCGTGTACACCATTACAGGAGGGACTTATGGCGCTGAGTACCCGCCGAGAAGGAGTATACGTTCGGCGATTTGTGCAGCCCTTGAAAGATTCAATCGACATTGACCGATTTCGCGATGCCTGGTCCCAAACGGCAGTGGCCGCCCCAATTTTGCGGACACGCATTATAGATGTAGCGGATCAAGGCCTGGTGCAGGTAGTGCTTGATGAAGAAGTGACTTGGGAAACCAAGGAATGCGATCTGGATGAATATCTCGAAAGGGAGCAGGACTTCCGTGTCAGTCTTGCGACGCCCCTCGTGCGTTATGAATTAATCCGAGACCACAATCTCCAGCGGACCTTCTTTGTTTAGACAATACACCACTCCTTGTACGATGGATGGTCCATGTATCTCATAATGCGACGAGCACAACAACTTTATCGAGGACAATCGCGGTCTCCAATCATGCCGTTCCAAAATTTCGTCAAGCGAGTAGCCATTGACGCGGTGCAAGCTTCTGCGGAACAGACGTGGAGAGAATACTTGACTGGGCTGGATGCACCGCCCTTCCCGTCAACATCTTCGACAACCTCCCAACCTCAAAGTACCGGCATGTTGACACATGCCGTCTCCGGAGTACAGTGGCCACGCACGGGGATTGCAGCTTCGACAGTAGTACGTGCGGCCCTCTCTGTTGCAATAATGCAGTATACAGGCCTTGATGAGGCATTATTTGGATCGGTTTCCATGGGACGTCAGATTGATATGTTTGGGATTGACGAAGTAGTTGGGCCGACAATCGCGACGGTTCCAGTCCGTGTCACTTCGAAACAAGAGGAAATCGTGGCCGAGTTTCTGCAACGCATCCAGAAACAAGCAATTCAATTGATGGCCGTTGAACAATTTGGCCTGCAGCGGATACGACTGCTTGGAGCTGACGCTGAACAAGCATGCCAGTTCCAAACACTGCTTGTTGTACAACCAAAGAGTCCAAAAAATGTTGAAGACGCACTGTTTGAGTCTTCTAGCAAAGATACAGCTGCTGAGGAGCCAGTTAACGAGGCTGCAACGTTCAATACCTACGCACTGATGATGGAATGCACACTGGCCGATGATGGGCTGGTTTGTCACATGTGGTATGATTTTGAAATCATATCATCGGACAAGGCCCGGAGATTCTGCTATACCTTTGAGCAAGCGATTCTTCAACTGTGTATGCCGGGGAATGAGGCAAAACGACTTACAAATCTCGACCTCTTGAGCGCCCAGGATTTGAAATCCATCTGGGAATGGAACTCGACCATCCCCGAGAGCGATTCAAGCTGTATGCACGAATTGATCTCTCATACGGTTTGCCGGCAGCCCGAAGCCGCCGCTGTGTGTGCTTGGGATGGCGATTTGACGTACGAGGAGCTCGATTGCCTTTCCACAAAACTTGCCCACAAGTTGGTTGATCGAGGTATTGGAGTTCAAGGGAAGAATATTGTACCCCTGTGTTTTGAAAAGTCGATGTGGACACCTGTCGCCATGTTAGGTGTAATGAAGGCTGGTGGCGCCTCTATTACTCTAGACTGCAATTTTCCAGAGCAACGGTTGCAATCTATCGTCTCTCAGGTCTCCCCTCCACTCATATTGTCCTCGGCAAGACAGGTGGAACTTGCCGGTAGGCTCGCGTCCATACCAGCCATGATTGTCGACGCGTCTCTCAAGAACCCACCTACATCGTCGCCAAAACTCGATGCCCTGCCTACAGTAACACCGTCAGATGCGATCTATATCGTCTTCACGTCTGGTAGTACAGGGACTCCAAAGGGGGCAGTGATGACCCACAGAGGCTTCAGCAGCGCTATCCGCCACCAGGGACTGCCAATGGGCTACTCTGTCACTTCAGGAGCCTACAACTTTGTCTCCCACAGTTTTGACGTCTTTTGGCATGACGTACTTCGGACTTTCGCGGCTGGAGGTTGTTTGTGTGTGCCATCCGAGGATGACCGTATGAACGACTTAGCTGGTTCATTCGAGCGGCTCCAGGCCAATTCAATTGCCATTCCACCCTCAACTGCTCGATTGATTGACCCGAAACATGTTCCAGGGTTGAAGCATCTCATCGTCGGCGGAGAACCAGTCACTGCCGCAGATGTATCGAGGTGGAAAGGCCGAGTCAACAACATCATCAGCGTCTATGGCCCTGCAGAATGTGTGCCGCCAATCACGATAGCAGCTTGCGATCCGAATTCTACTCTCGCACCTAGCCTTGGCCGTGGTGCAGGCGTGAACGTATGGCTGGTTGATCCTCGTGATCACAACAAACTCACAGCCGTAGGTGCGATAGGCGAGGCTCTGATTGAAGGTCCTCTGGTTGGAGAAGGTTACATCAACAACAAGGAGGTGTCCTCGAAAGTCTTCATAGATGCACCGAGCTGGCTGGTACGAACAGACAGCGGCCCGAAGAACCTTCAACATCACTTGTACAAGACTGGCGATCTCTTAAAATACAATGAGGACGGAACTCTGAGTTTTGTAGCACGCAAGGATGCTCAAGTCAAGCTTAATGGGCAGCGCTTCGAACTCGCAGACGTCGAACAAAATCTGTACCACGTCATTGGCGCACACAGTGATGTACAGCTCGCATCGGAGATAACATTGCCTGCAGAACAGGAGAAGAAACTTCTCGTCACGTTTGTGACTACTGCAAGCTTCTCTCGTGCTATCGACGATGCTGGCGTCATAAAGGACCACAGGACTGGGTGGTTAGCGGCTCTGGAGAAACGACTGCCCAAGTACATGATACCCAGCGCATTCATTCCTCTACTCGAGATTCCCAAGACAGCAACAGGAAAGATAGATCGCCGACGACTGCGCGCCTTGGGTGCCTCCATGACCCTTGAAGACCTCAAGTCGTATAGCTCTGCAGGCCGCGAGCGACAGCCGCCAACTACAGCGGTCGAGTGCCTACTACAGCAACTTTGGGCCTCGGTACTGACCATTGAGCCGAGTCAGATCGGTGCAAATGACAGCTTCTTGCAAATTGGTGGAGATTCAATCTCGGCAATGCGACTCGTGACTGCCGCGAAGCAGCAAGGGCTGGCATTGACAGTGGCCGATATATTCACAAAGCCAATCCTGACTGACTTAGCTAGCTCGGCAAAGAGGGTAATACAAGGAGACTCCACCCGCAAAATAGAGCCATTCTCGCTGCTCACCATCGACGAAGATATTGTAGGGTTGTCGAAGCGTGCGGCTATTCTATGCGATGTGTCGGCCTCACAAGTATTGGATGTGTTCCCTTGTACACCGCTACAAGAAGCTCTGATAGCACACACTGCAAAGCGTGCTGGTGACTATACCGCACGCTTCAACCTACAGTTGCGTTCTTCCACTGATTTGCCACGTTTCAAGAGAGCCTGGGAATCTGTTCACGACAGCCATCCGATTCTAAGGACAAGGATCGTTGAGCTTCCTGGCCATGGCCTTGTGCAAGTTGTTATCGAAGAGTCCATGCGCTGGAGCTACTTTCAGACCTTGGACGAGTTGGAAATGGCTAGAGAAGGAACAAGCATTGGATTCGGCACTTCACTCGTACAAAATGATATCGTGGAAGACGAACAGTCAGGCCGCAAGTACTTCGTCTGGACCCTTCACCATGCACTTTATGATGGCTGGTCGATACCACTTCTGATGGAGGACCTAACCAAGGCGTACCAAGGCCAAGTGCTTGCACCGTCTCCGCCTTTCCAAGGCTTCGTTTCATATCTACAGGAACGCGATGAGCCCACCACAGATGCCTTCTGGGAAACTATGTTCCAAGGCTTGGAAGCACCATCGTGGCCAACAGTGGCATCAACCACACATCAGCTACGTGCAGATACCCATTTTATGCATACGATCACTGGTATAACCTGGCCCAGGGCAAGCAACATCACCGTCTCAACAATACTACGTGCGACCTTGGCCATCCTCATGAGAGAGTATAGCGCCGCTAGCGAGGTACTCTTCGGTGCTACAGTTATTGGCCGACAAGCTCCTGTTGAATCAATCGATCGCATGACAGGGCCAACGATTACGAGTGTTCCAATCCGCCTAAAGCTCCCTGTGGAACAGAGCATCAAAGAACTCCTTCGCGCCATTCAAAAACAAGGTATCGACATGATGCCGTTCGAGCAAATTGGCCTCAAGCGCCTTCGACAGATAAGCGACGATGCTGCACAGGCTTGTCAGTTTCAAACGCTCTTGGTGGTTCAGCCTGAGCCATCTTCTACAGACGACCCATCGCGCCAACTGTTTGAACACTCCATGCATGCCAAAGAGGCCGCCAACGAAGACACTGTCAATGCGGCCTTTAACACTTACGCCCTCCAAGTCGTCTGCGATCTCATGGATGACGGTGTTAAAGCAGACTTTATTGCCGACTCCACGGCAATCGATCAGACTCAACTGCGTCGAATGGCTTTTCAGTTTGAGCACATTCTCCGGCAGCTGTGCTCGCTAGGGCAAGGCACATCAAGACTCGCTGATATTGAGACTGTTAGCACCCGTGATCGCGCTGAGATTGGAGGCTGGAACTCGAAGCCCTGGACACCAGTGAAGCAGTCCGTTCTGGAGCTTCTTGAATCGACGTCGCGTCGGAAGCCATCCGCAATAGCCATCTGTGCGTGGGATGGAAGCTTCACATATGCTGAATTGGATACCCTATCGACTAAACTAGCTTACAATCTGATGACGTTCGGAGTTAAACCAGGAGTAGTGGTTCCCATACTCTTCGAAAAGTCAAAATGGATGTCAATAGCTATGACTGCTGTAGTCAAGGCTGGTGGTGCTGGCGTCACTTTAGACTCAACTCTTCCCGAAGATAGGTTACGATCCATTGTTGAGCAAGTCAATCCCAAGCTTGTCATCTCTTCACCGAGTTGTGAGCAAGTCGCAGGACTTCTCACTACTGAGAGGGTAGTCTTGTTGGACGATCGCTGCCTGAGACAATTGGCAAATCCTCCAGAGAACTATCTACTTCCAGCCGTAACGCCTAATGATCCTATGTATATCGCGTTCACGTCAGGCAGCAGTGGGCGGCCAAAGGGAGTTATAATCTCGCACGGCCAGTTTAGTAGCGCAATCAAGTATCAGCAGCAAGGGCTCTGCATTACAGAAGCCACTCGGTGGTACGAATTTGTTTCGTATGCTTGGGATGGCATCTGGATGCATCTCCTCTTTACCCTGGCAGTCGGTGCTTGTCTTTGTGTTCCAAGCGAGACAGATCGTCGGGATCGAGTCGAGGAGTCGATGCGAGCTTTGCAGGCAAACTATGTGCATCTAACACCTACAGTAGCGCGGCTGCTGAATCGGACCAAGGTGCCGGACTTGAAATGCGTTGGACTGGTTGGAGAGGCGATGCTCACATCAGACAAGGGTCAGTGGACGCGACTCGGGATCAAGGTTCTGAATCTCTATGGACCTACTGAGTGCACACCACTGAGTAGCTTTGCCGAAATGGGAAACGAAAGTGAAGGACCATTGGTGATAGGCAAAGGATCTGGTGCCAACTTGTGGATTGTTCGTCCAGAAGACACTTCCCACGACCTTGCACCCATCGGAGCAGTTGGCGAACTCGTCATTGACGGGCCGATTGTGAGTTCAGGTTACTTTTCAGACGCAGTCAATACTGCCAAAGTCTTTGTTCCCAGCCCATCGTGGCTAAAACAATACGCCCGTCATGCCCGCGAAAACGTTGTCTACAAGACTGGCGACCTTGCTCGCTATACCTCGGACGGAGACATAGTACTCGTTGGCCGCAAAGATTCACAGGTCAAGATCCGAGGGCAGCGAGTTGAGCTCAACGATATCGAGAGTCACATGCGTCTGAGCCTTACCCGGAATGCACAATCGGCCACATCACAAGAAGCTGAAATCTCTGGCTTCGCAGACGTGCTGATACCGGCAGAGACCAAAATCCCAACACTTGTTGCTTTTCTCCACGTTCACTCGAAAGAAGATCTGTCTCGGGATGAGCTGCGTTCAGTGGCAGGCCGAGTCGTCCCTGGCCTGGTGCAACAGCTTACGAGCTCACTACCCGCATACATGGTTCCGAAATTTTACATCCCAGTAGCTCAGATTGCTACTACGGCGACTGGGAAGATTGACCGGAGCTCTTTACGCAAGATGGGCGAACGATATACTCTTGATCAGCTCTCGGCACTTGATCCTGAGCGAGGTCCCAAGCGACAACCAGTCAACGAAACAGAGGTCCTTATTCAGCAGCTATGGTCACAAGTGCTGAACACTAATGCCGAAAGTATTGGATCTGATGACAGCTTCTTCCAAGTCGGCGGAGATTCGGTAAGCGCCATGACTCTGGCTGGCGCAGCGCGAGAGCACGGTCTATCGCTCACAGTCCCCAACATCTTTCAAAATCCAAAATTGGAGGATTTGGCTGCAGCTGCGGCCGATTTAGTGGCTAAGGATTGCGAAATGTTGCCATTCTCCTTGTTGTCATGTGGCATGGAGGAGCAGAGTGTTCGGGTCCAGGCAGGGCGACTCTGCAAGATGGAACCTGAACATATTGAGGATGTCTTTCCATGTACACCAATGCAAGAAGGCCTACTAGCGATAACAGCAAGACGTCCCGGTGCTTTTACTGCTTGCCACACCTTCGAGCTACAGACCTCGGTTGACTCGGATCGGTTCTGTCGAGCGTGGACCGAAGTGCTTCAGGCTACACCTATCCTGAGAACCCGCATCGTCGACTTGCCTGGTCAAGGTTTTGTCCAGGTTGTCGCCAAAATTGCTGAGCAATGGACCGAAAGCGACAGTCTCGACCACCTCAGAGCGACGAATCCGAGCATGACGATGCAACTTGGCCTGCCCTTGAGTTTGCAAAGTTTTGTTGTCGAAAAACAAACCAAGCGCCGTTTCTTCGTTTGGACAGTGCATCATGCTCTCTACGATGGCTGGTCTCGGTCTCTTGTGATCAATCGCTTGGAAAAAGCATACCGCTCGGAAACACTTGGACCATCGCCACCGTTTCAGATGTTTGCGAAACATCTAGTTAATGTCAATACAAGCCGATGTGAATCATTTTGGCAGGAACTATTCTCGGGGATCGAAGCGCCCTCATTCCCATCACTACCCACTCCAGCATACGAGCCACAGGCGGACAAGAGCATCACAAGCGTGATTCCCAATATAGATTGGCCCCAGGAAGACATTACCCCATCAACAATAGTTCGAGCGGCATGGTCGGTTCTGTCTGCAGAGTACACTGGGGTGGACGAGGCATTGTTTGGCGTCACCGTCATGGGTCGTCAAGCCGTCCAGGGCATCGAGCACACGGTTGGCCCCACGATTGCAACCATTCCAGTCCGCATATCCCTCAACAAACAAGACTCGCTTGAGAACTTGCTCCGCGGGGTCCAGCAACAAGCTGTGGAGTCCATGGAATTCGAGCAAATTGGTCTACAAAACCTTCGTCGAGTCAGCAGTGATACCGAGAGAGCCTGTCAATTCCAGACGCTGTTATTGATTCAACCAAAGTCTCTAGCAGACGATACGAACAAGACCAGGGAACTCTTCCAGCATTCTTCTAGGTGACGACAAGGTGAAGGTGACAAATTCCGACGACATCAACGCCGCGTTCAGCAGCTATGCACTTCAACTTAGCTGTGACCTGGGCAGAAATGGCCTGACCCTGAGTCTTGTCGCAGACACGAGCATCATTAGTGAAGTGCAATTGCAACGTATCCAACGGCAATTCGAGCACATCATCCGCTTACTATGCAAAACAAGGCCCGACGTCAAGCTAGGTGACCTCAGCATCACAGGTCCACACGATCGACAAGAAATTTGGCGGTGGAATGCAAGCGTGCCCGAAACAGCCGCTGTGTGTGTGCACGACTTGATTGAAAAAGCTATCGAAACCAATGATGCAACAAAATTGGCTATAAACGCTTGGAACGGGCGCCTCACCTACATCGAACTTGATCGGATGTCAACTCGTCTCGCTCGTCGGCTATGCAGCCTAGGTGTGAGTCGTGGTACAATCGTTCCACTCTGCTTCGAGAAGTCTGTCTGGACTCCAGTGGCACAGGTTGCTGTCATGAAGGCAGGAGGCGCATCAGTAGTATTGGATACAACTACACCTGAGCAGCGGCTACAAGCGATCATTCGGCAGGTTCAACCTTTGGTGATAGTATCCTCGACTGCAAATGAGCAGCTAGCTAGCCGGCTTGCCGATGCAACAGTAGTGACTGTTGATATGGATCAATTATCGCAGCTTCCAGATTCGGGCAGCGCACTACCTGTCGTTCAACCTTCTGATCTGCTGTACGTGGTTTTCACTTCGGGCAGCACAGGTCTTCCTAAAGGAGCGCTCGTTACACATCAGAATTTCGGCAGCGCGATCCAACATCAACAGCATCATCTCAGGATCGATTCAACTTCTATGGTTTATGACTTTGTTTCGTATGCATTCGACGTTGCATGGTCGAACGTTATCCAGACGCTTACAGCCGGAGCATGCTTATGCATCCCAAGTGAAGCTGATAGAAGAGGAGACATTGCTCATTCCATCCAAGATCTCCGAGCTAACTATGCTCACTTGACACCAACAGTGTCTCGGGTTATTGACCCTGCGGTTGTTCCTGGACTCCAGACAATTAGTCTGATTGGCGAACCTGTCTCGGAAGCTGATGTAAAACGATGGGCTAACCGTCGGGTCATGCTCAACACCTATGGTCCTGCCGAATGCACACCTGTGAGCACATTCCGAGAGCTTCAACTAGCGGATGTGGGCGAGCCTCGGATCGGCAAAGGCATCGGTGCCAATACATGGATAGTCCGCGCAGATGGCAGCCCCGATCTATGCGCAATCGGCGCTGTTGGCGAGCTCGTGATAGAAGGGCCAATCGTCGGTTTTGGCTACCTTTCAGATCCCGCGAAAACCGCCGCCTCGTTCATCGAAAACCCTTCGTGGCTGCTGCAGGGCGAGGACGGACACAAAGGTCGCACCGGACGGGTCTACAGGACTGGAGACTTGGCCTGTTACGATTGGGATGGCAGTCTGAGATACATTGGCCGTCGCGATACTCAGGTTAAGATTCGTGGTCAGCGGGTCGAGCTCGGAGACATCGAGAACCATGTCCAGAAGCACCTCTCCGTGTACGGCGATGTGGAAGTCTTGGTCGAAGTTCTGTGTCCGAGCGGAAGTAGGAATCCCATCCTCGTTGCCTTCGTCTGTCCTTCAGGCGCAGCCACGATTTCTGAAAAGGATCTCATTGCCACTGTGCGGCGCATGACAACAGGAGTTGAACCGCGACTTCGAGAGGATCTTCCTTTGTATATGATACCGAACGCCTACGTTCCAATGCATGTTATGCCAGCCACAGTCACAGGCAAGCGTAACCGGACAGAGCTGCGGAGATACGGTCAAGTCATGACACTTGAGCAATTGACCGCGCTGGGTGCCCGGCAACAGAAGCAGAAGCCCTCTACCCAGCTAGAACGACAAATGCAAGAAATCTGGGCCTCAATTCTAGACGTTGCTCCAGACTCGATTGTATCAGATGACAGTTTCTTCCAGCTCGGAGGAGACTCCATCATCGCAACGCGTCTGGTTAGAGAAGCAAGCAATAGAGACCTTCCCTTCACAATCCAGGATGTCTTTATGCATCCGCAACTCTCTGACTTGGCAACGCTCGTGGAAAAGTCAGTCTCCGATGGAGCAATCATCGGGCGCAATGCAGATGCAGCACTCAATCCTGGTGGTACGCAAGCTGTCGCTCATAGTAACGAAGCGAAGACGGTGCGCCCAAGACAGACCACTGCATTCCAAACAATGTGTATCGAAGGCGCATTACAGGAAGATAAACAATGGTGGAATTACTGTTTGCTGGACTTTCCTCGCCATACACCAACATCGCAGATCCTCAGCGCGTGTAAAGCCTTGTGGGATCAATTTGACATCCTCCGGACTGTCTTCTCCCGGGATCAAGATCGGTATTGGCAGACAGTGCCGCCAGAGCAGCAGCTCAGTTACAGCATTGAGGAAGACGATGGCGACATCAACCACTTCACCCGAAAGGTGTGCTTGGAAGACTTCAAAAAGCCTGCGACACTTGGTGCTTGCTTCACAAGATTCTTTATCATCGTCAACTCAGCAGGAGATAGGAAATTGGCATTGCGGCTTTCGCACGCCCAGTACGACGGTATGAGTCTTCAGCATCTCCTCCGCTATCTTTCTTGTGCCTTCCAAGGAGAAGTGTTGCCCGACCCGCCGCGATTCACCGACTTCATCGACCGGAACATGATGAACACGGCAAGCTCAAATGATTTCTGGCAATCGCTCTTGCAAGACGTGCCCATGACATCAGTCTCTGCGCCTCTAGGGCCGTTGGCCGTCAAAGCTCTTCCCATGGCATCCTGCACCAGGGAGGTGGGCTTCTCTGCGACGCACAACGACATGACACCGGCCACGATCTTCACAGCCGCATGTGCGTGCGTGATTGCGCAAGTAACTGCGACGTCGGACGTTGTCTTCGGCCGGCTCGTCACCGGCCGCACTGTCCTCGAACAAGCTTTGCAGGACGTCGTGGGACCGTGTGTCAATTTCGTGCCGGTGAGAGTCGCCTTCGATCAGGGTGATGTATCTTTCACGCTTGCGCAACAGGTGGTGCAAGAACAGTATGCAAGAGGTCTGCCATATCAGACGACAGGACTCGGCAATGCCAATGTGGACCCGCGCATGACGCGCTTTGGCTTCACTGTCCACTATCTGGCCGTCGACGACCGGCCTACTGTAGGCTTGAACGGAAGCCAAAGCCGGCTCGAGTTCTGTCAGCTCCCGACAGGCAGTGATACGGGAGAAGTGGAGATCATGGCCAGGCCGTCGGGCGAGTCACTCCACATCACCGTGACGGGAGGAGCACGTCGGGCTGATTTGCTGCGCGACGTGCTGGACAGGCTTTGTGCGCTGCTACAGCCCTATTCCAAGAGGCGGCCAATGGTTTGATTCGCACTTCGTCAAGGCACGAAGACAAGGTTTACCTGTAGAGGGAGAGCAGAATTTTGCTCGCAAGAGCTGCAGTTGTTGAGTCTTTATTCAGGCTCTTTGGGTATTGTTGGTGAGGACCCGTGGTTCCTATGATGACACAAATTGAGTTGTGTTTACCTGTAGAAGACTCGTTTTTAAAGCACTTTGTGTCGATTTGCAACCTGTGATCCCCTCACCACCTTCTCTGGTTCTGTTGCAGATGCTGTTAATGATCTCGTACAGTTGTTATGGGCGGATTGGAACGACCCAGGTGGACCTGGAGTGATGATCTGAGTTTTTAGCCGTCGACTTCGGAGTTCTGCTGATGTCATGTTTGATGACTAATCACAGGCCACCAACGTTTCGACTTCGGGAGGCTCAACGCATGCACTCGGCTCTCGGACTTTGCATTCTCACCAGAAGAGTCGTTGCTGTATCATTTGCACAACAGTGAAGTGGGTTCACTGTCCTCTGGCTGCACCGCAAACACCAAGACTGTCAGAATGTTCTTTTCAGCAGGTTGCGTAACAGTTCGGCGACTTCCTCCTGTCATTCCTGCACGTCCAGGGGGGCTGTCTCTCATCACTCCCGGGCGTACGAAAAACAAGAGGCTATTCTGCGACTCCATCAGCACCTTTATGCCCGCGAATCCTTGGATGTCATAGCTAGGCCCCCTCAAGCTTCGATCTTCAACACGTTGAAGGAGTCCCGAGTACCTGAACTACCAGGAGGCCATCCTCTCGGAATCTTGGCCTCCTTGGCCTCCTTGGCCTTCTTGGCCCTGTCGCCCATCGGCATGAGCGGAACCTCAAACACTCGCAATTGCCCCGCGAAGCCGCGCTGGTAAATCCTACGGGCCAAGCCAAAAGGCTTCTTTCAGAGTGCTTACTTTGCGCCACCCCGCCCGGGCCGTGGGGTAAACAGGCTATGCATCTGACACGCTGACTGCAGGTCGTCAGCCATGGGTTTGGCGCTGTCTAGGCCGTTGCATTTGTCGAGATCGCAACGTATATCAAGAGTTTCAAAAGAAAGAAAAAAAACGTGGGCACGCAAAATCGGAGTTGACAGCCTGTGGATCTCCGAGATTGTAGAATACCATGGTCTTGATTCCTGGACGTGCATCAACTGCGTCTCCGATACACCAACAGCTCGTAAAGTCTGTGGCAACTGGCGTGGATCAGCCATTCGTTTCCCGCTTTTCACGACTGGGACATGATCGGTAGTAGTCGACATGATCTTCATATTCGCCTTTTAACAATTGTGGGCCCTCGTGGTAGGACCCAGGTGCGCTCTTTCCCAGGTTGCCCAACAACTCCAATCTTGCATTCAATGGCTCTCCTGCCGAACAGAGTCTATGGACGGAACTCGATGGTCGAATCCGCCCTTGACATGTGAGCAAGTACGCGTTGCAATAACCTTGGAACATTTCTTGCGGCCAACGCTCTCTTTGAATGGATGGCTGCAAATGTGCAGGGAAGGTTGATCAGATCAGACAGCTTACGCGCGTCGGTGAACAATTGGTCGCACAGGTTGCGTATGCTGCACCTATTCGGGCGTACTCTATCAATATCGTTATTCGGACAAATGATGATACTGGGGCAAGGCAACGCATATCTCTCAGCACCAATTACGACTCTCTGACTATTAGATTCGACTTGTATAATGCTTGATCGGGATCGCCTGCCGCTGAGCTTGAGCATTTAGTCGCCGATCTGGGTTGCGCAACCGAAACCCGTCTAAGAATGGCATGGATAATTCTGAGGGCGTCACCAACTTTGAATCCATTGGGCCATGCATGCATGACAACTTGGCCAACGCTTTCGCAGCTGGTATCTATACCATCGTTCTTTTCCACACCCACTCGTACGCGTGACGCGGTCATCGGGTTTCTGCAATCCGTTCGGGGGCCTTCTAGAGGTGGTCGCACGATGCTCCAACGCGATTCTAGAAGGAAACAGGCCAAAGACAGATTGGAGTATCAGGATCGAAAGCATTCACCTCGGATCTTGCCAAGCGTAGGATCGATTCACCAATGCGCAAGAGCCTTCGTTAGCACGAGTCGTGTGCCGCAGCGGCGCTTATAAGCCGACAGCAGCTATGCAATATATGCAACAACTACGGAAACCGTACCCAGAGAAAAGATGTTTGCCAATGCTTGCCAAGAGACTTTGAATGGAGCTCGGTAATGTTTTCTCAACATCGACCAATTTAAGCGTAGTAAGTCGGAAGCGCGATCGAGGTATCTCTCCTTGCAGCGAAGGTTCGTTAACCTCAATCTTGACAGTCTACAGCCACCCTGTCTATTGTTTAAAAACCACGTACTCTTACGCTTGTGGTTGCACAAGATTGTAGTTGTCCCCGCCGGTGTACCACAAGCAATTGCTTACTCGCGCGAGTGCCTTGGGAGGCTCGAGTGCTTCCACTCGGATGGGGCATTAGGGATGCTAATCATGCTGATGCTTGGTGACGTAGCATTTCATACTTACGCCCTGGATCACGCCTCTCATTGCTCCCTGCAGATCAGGTCACTCTTCCTAAGCTAGGTATGCACACAACCTTTGCCCTGCATGGTTCAAACACATTCTTCTTGTCACCATAATATCAAGAAGGCTGGGGAGCTCTCATTGAGAACTCTTTTCAGCGACGAGGGTGTGAGTATACACGTAGTAAGTCTATGTCGATCACTGATCTTCAGCGAGGCTCAAACCTCTAACGAAACGGCCAATAATCCGGTAAATGTAACCAATCAAAACAACCTTGGAACATATACACTTGGTCTCCGGCGCGTCTGTGCAGTCGCTGTAATATCACTGCCCTCTTCGGACGAGCTTCGCCTACTCCATGTCTACCGCATAGCCTGTACTACGATACACGACTGAGGGAAGGCTTCTTTGGTATCGCTTTCATCTTTCCTCTCGGTCTTTCAAGCTGCAGGATTTTTTCACGGCGCTTGTTGTACTCCGACAGACAACTCGACAGTCAACACTGCCATATATCGCACAATGCGACTCGTCTCGCTACATTTTGAATCCCAGTCGTGCCAATCCCCGCTGTCCGTACCACTCATCATGCGGATCAGACAACCTGCTGAGGTCACCTGAAGGCCCACCGACAGACTGAAAGCCCCGAACTACCTGCACTGCACGGGTGGGAAACGGGACAGTACCGACCGACTCACTGACGACTTCTTTAAGCTTGGCCATGTCATCGTCGAACGGAGTTGCGACCAAACCGGTGCTTCTATAAGTATACAGCCTCAGTCACTGGTTCCCTCCCCACTCACTAGTGCGAGATCTCTTTACCTTCGTTGTTCTTCCATTGTACTCTCCCCCTCAAGGTTCAAGAGTCCAGACGTTCCTTCGCTCTGCAAACAAGCATTGGACATTCTATTTCCTCGCGGCTGTTCAATCCCACCAGGACTTCCATTTCCTACCTCGATCGTCAATCACCACGATGAGGTGCTACGTTATCGCTTCGCTCTTCGCAGCATCCACGCTCGTCTCCGCAGCACCCAGAGGCTTCCCACGCGCCGTCCCACGAGACATTCCTGCAGACTACACCACGCACAACTTCCCCGTCGGCCCAATAACATGTCCTGTCCCTTTGACCGTCAACACTGTCACCTTCAGCACCGGCTACGCTGCGAGGAACATGAACGCTCTCCAAGCACTAGCATCTCCTCCTAGCCAAATCAAAGCCATTTACAACAATTACCCCAAGGAATGGGATGTGGAACCCGGCGACGTCCCTATCGATCTCGACTGCACCTGGGAAGGGGAGATTGCGCTCTCTGAGACGCCCATGTACATGAACCGGTCCTCAGAGACCTACTGGACTGATACGCACTTTGCGAATGCTTCGGCACCTGAGCCCGGCCCGTACAGGTCGTACTACATCTTGGATACCGAGGCCAAAACTGCGAAATGGTGCGGCGCGCTCGCTCACTACGATTACGATCCGACGGGCAACTTGGTCAAGTGCCAGTACGAGATGGCCAGCACGTAAGCGTTGGTGTGCAGGCATTTGCAGTTCCGGACATCACGAGGCATTGACTTGTAGATATTGCGTTCACATCTGTACATATAGGTTTTAGATGTTGCATTTCCATCGGCGTAGCATCATGGAAGTAGAGACAACATAGAGCATGGCGTTCTCGAATTTCGATATCTGTCACATTCTCCACAAGCGTTGTTCTCTTCTCATCACCGTGTGACGCCGCTCGTCGGTGACCACCTCGTCGTCATCCAGTGTTTCACGCTCACATGCAGTCAGTCGATATTAGCTTATTTCCGTTCTCCTTCCGTACCCGGCTCTTGATAGCCGTTAGTCTCCGCCGACCAGCCGCTTCGGGAAATGGGGGCGGATTAAGTTTATCACGTGCTGCATTTCCGCTCCCCACTCATCTCCCTCCACGATGGATGCAGCAGACATGGCTAGCTCAGCTCTAGTCAGCATGTTGTTAGCCGCAATCAGCGTCCACGAGATATACCCTCAAAAGAAGTCTCCGGATGCGAAGGCGCCTCAACTGTGGTGCGACACTTACGGCTTACACGCTGCGTATGTCGCCGAACGGGGTAAGCCTAGGCATAAGCGAGTATACGGCGGACGCGTAGGGTTGGAGGCTCGGCAGAAGTGCTTTGCCTTGTCCAGAAGAGTGGGAATGATCTTGGTTGGGAAGATGTGGCGGGGAGGCGTAGTGCGTGGCTTTTCGTCAAAGACACCTACATCTTTAAGGGCAGTTTCATAGCTACTGACGGAACCTCGGAGTCCTCCATACGTGATCCTCGTCATTCGTTCGCGCATCTGACAATCCCAATATACTGCACCTTTTCTCCATACATAATACAGGATAGAGTCCGAGTCTGTATGCTTCCACCCTACTCGTTTTGTTCGACGGAATACATTGACGATTCTCATGCCTGGGACCGGATCCCTTCCAACCCATCAAGTACCATCCGACCTCACACATTAACCATTCATATCCACCCTGAGCATCGAATACTCATCTACCCCTTCCTCTCCTCCAAATCAATAACCAGCCCAAACAACTTAAACATCTCCTCCCCCAACCTCCTCCCCTCGTCGCGAAACCCTTCACTGCATATCTTCGCAAACACATCCGGGTGCCACTTGACCCTCTCCTTCTTCAGCCACCGTACGCTGTACTCGTCGGCGCCTTTCAGAAATGTCTGCAGCTCGTGCACGCACATGATGCCGTTGGTCTTGAGCGATACGCAACTTGCGTCTTCGTAGGGACAGAGGTCGACGACTTCGGGGTACGAAAATCCAGAGATGTTTTTGTGGATTAGACAGCTGTCGACTTGGTCTTTCCACATGCGGTAGCGGTCGCGGGGGGTGGGGGTGGTATCTTGCCGTGGTGATCTGGATCGAGGGGCGCGCTGGGATTCTTTGGGACTCGCACTGCTGGTATCGCTCGCGTCACGGCGTGGGTTTTCTTGAGGTGGGGATCCTTGTCGGGAGGAACTTTCACGTGGGGAGGTTCTTGGGGGTGGTTCTTGACGTGGTTTGTCTTGCTGTGTGGACTTTTGCCTAGAGGAATCGGGTCGAGTGTACTCTGGTCGAGTGTAGTCTGATCGAGTGTACTCTCGTCCAGCTCGATGGTTCTCTCGTCGAGGATGCTCTGGTCGTGAACCTTCCGGACGAGAGTAACCTGGGCGCGATGATTCTGATCGATGGTAATCTGACCGATTGGACTTTTGTCGTTGTTTTTCCTTCCCTCCCATGGGCGGAGCCTTGTCCTCCGCAGCATCCGAACCTGCATCCGTTGGCGCGGAACGATTCTTGCGTTCTTCCCTCGTGTATGACGTTCGGCGTTCTGTGTGAAACGACCACAAAGCCAGTAACAATGAGTGACTGGTCCCGATTCGTCTTGTACAGCCACGTGATGGTACTTTGCGTTTTTTGAGCATCTCGCGCCCGTTCTGGTCTTGAAGCCCTGGCATATGACCGGCGGTCGAACTATCTTCTCTCCACCATGTTGCCAACAATGTGTGAAAGGACCCTCTATGACTTGAGCGTTTTTGGCGTATCGATCAGCCCTTCGTGAGTATTGTCTTGCGGGTTTCTTGCAGATTCCCTGGCACTGCTCCATGATTGGACAACGGCAGAGGAAGTTGTGCGAAGATGGCTCGGGTGTGAGAGTGACGTGGAGGCACTTTTGGTCGGTACTGGCTGTTGCTGGAAGCGTTTATCTAGTGCTGGAGTTAAAGCCCACCGATGATGCCGAGGCGCATGTTTCACGACCTATGTCTCGCTTCCAGAGACATCACTATCGAAGAAGGACGTTGTCTTAGATCAGACTACCATGGATTACTGGCCACGCCAGAATCACTGCTCAAGCGGTCAAAGAACAGATACGCTGGCCTTGTTTGCTTGCCGGAACATCCTGGCAATGTTGGCGATATGCAGGTAGCCTACTTTGTGAAACCACGCCCCACATGATCACAAGCGTGATGAGCTGGCTCATGGTGAAGGCTCCTGTTAGTACTGATAGCCCAACTCTGGCTCATCTTGCGCGTGGTTTCCCCAAGAACATTTGAAGTTGCATAACACCGAGGAGTTCTTCCAAGAACATGAACCCAGCAAGGAAAGCGCCACTAGGGCGAAAACTGAACTTTCAGAATGGGGTACTAGTTGTAAACTTTCCAATGTTCGAGTTACTCCAGCGATGATACATTCTTCGTGACGCTGATCTATAGGTTAGTTCGTTCGGTTCGGTATAGGTGTAGTACTTCGTATTGATTGCTCACAGTTTGCATGGTGTACTCCCAGAGCATGCATGGTGCCGACATCCCGTACTCTTGCTGCCAGCGGATCGTATGTTGAGCGGAAGCTTCGCATTGCGGGATGCACGCTGTCATACAACATGCTTGCGCGTCAACGGTGTGAACAACAGATCCGATGCTTGGACAACAGTCTTCTTGATTCATTGCCTACAGATAGTGAGTGGTGTCCACATACCATTGGTCGTAGACTTACATATTCATCCTACATGTATAGTTCAGCTGTAGATGGTGGAACTTTCCGTGATTGCTAGGTTTCAATGGTCATGATCATCCTACCGCCGTTAGCCTATCGTGGTCGTACCACCACAGAGTACCGAATTATGTCTCATTCGACGATGATTTCATTATCGGAGGCGTCGCGAGCTACGCTCACAACTCTCGTATTGTCCGCTCGCGATATCTGAACCGACTTGGATGCCCTGAGTCAGCCGATGCCATTGATCACACGACTTGAATTGAAAGCGTCTCCAGAGGCCTACTCAACCGCTGACCGAGCTGAACAGATTTTATTGACATCGCGACAACATCATGAGACCGGAAGAACAGGCGTTCTGGAACGTACATATACAGTTACCTCCCTGTGTCTAAAATTAGCTGCACCGGCTCGGATAGGTCGGAGTTCGCACCGCTTGCTCTCGTTTCACGGAAGTTTGCCAGGACCGGGTTAGCTGCAGCCGCGTACCGTGTCCACGTTCCTCGTGTAGTTAACTGAACCCTGCTCGTATGGAATATTGGACGCTTACAATGCAAGCCACCATCCCCTATCACTCGGAAAGAGTTTAGCTCTCGCAGCATCGCGGCGCGTCAATGGCTCGCTTGCACAAGTTCCAGTCCTTCCAATGTTATCGCTGCAGATCAGCTCAAGAATTGCAGGATGGCTTTGGTGGGCCTTTTGAAAGCTAGCGACACGCAGTACAGGTACCGGTACATATAGTCGCTGGAGTCTCCCGGTCAAAGAACCGAACAATCTACCCCTTCCCGTTTCACCCTCGTCATTCGTTTGGAGGTTGAGACGATAGATGTCAAAGTTATTCTTCTTTACTAATTAATAATCTACTCTTTTGATATTACGCCCAGCCTTTGATTACCTGGTAGAAATGCACTTCTCGACGATCTCCGCCTTCTTGGCGGTCGGCAGCTGGACGGCATTGGTCCAAGCCGCAGCTGTACCCACAGCATCGCTCGCTCCTGCTCTACCAATTACCTCGTTCCAACATTCACTCGTTAAACCTCTCACGTTGACCGAAATCTTGGAAGGATCCTTCAATGATACTGGAGATGGGAGCGCGGCTCCCCAAAAAGAGTTCAATGTCCTGGCAGCGGCGGCCACATGTTCAAACCCTCGCGTGCGAACGGAATGGGATTCCTACTCCACGGCCGACCGAACAAATTTTGTAACCGCGCTGCAATGCTTGATGAAGAAGGGCCAATCTGGCCAATTTTCTCAGGCGAAGAGCCGATACGAGGACCTTGTCGCACTCCACCAGACGCTCACTGATAATGTCCACAACAATGCGAAATTCTTGATCTGGCACAGATACTTCCTGTGGACCTTCGAGGACGTCCTGCGCACGGAATGTGGCTTCACAGCCAACCTGCCTTGGTTCGACGAGACGAAGTATGCTGGGAGATTCTCTGCTTCCTCTATTTTCACCAGTGCCTGGTTTGGAGGCATAGCGCTTGGCGGAGGTTGCGTAACGACTGGAGTGAGTAGCCTCGTCTGCATCCCGATTGATGCCCTCTGACACTTATGCGCAGAAATTCGCTGGTCTTACGCTGAACGTCGGTCCCTACACGGGAAATACCCCTCACTGTCTTTCTCGCAATGGACAAGCTAGCATAACTGCGAACTGTAACACCCAGGTCGTGAACGGATGCAACGCGTACACGGACTATGCTCAGATGGCTGCGTGCGCTGAAGGAGGCGCCCATGCCTGGGGACACAATGGTATTGGAGCAGTCATGCAGGATACGTGGGCGTCACCGGGCGACCCAGTCTTCTGGTTGCATCACGGATTCATTGATCGCAACTTTCGAGTGTGGCAGAACGCAAACTCCGCTCGGACATCCTCTGTCAACGGGAAAGACCATTCGGGGAATGCATTGACCCTAGACACTACGGTTAGTGTGAACAACATACGACCAACGGTCAAGATTAGGGACATCCTCAACACTATGGGTGGAACCTTGTGTTACAAGTATAACTACTGATTGTGGCCTACGGAGAGTGGGATTTCACTTCTTGTAAATCTTTAACAAATGATGGAATTTATGCTTTGAATTGTCTTTCAGGGCATCTCATCCACTCGGAAGGCTTCGGCGTTGGTAGGATGCTCTGTATCGAAATGTGTGCGAGATTACACATTCTACTGAGAAAGACCTGTGAGATTGCTGCGGTTTCAATGACCACCCTGGCCCGAAATCAGACATGCACCAATGTCGGAAGACCATAACGTACCGCTGTTAGCCGACCGAGAATTAGACATAGCCATCGTCATCCTCCTCATCAGTATCGTCAAATCCAAGGCCCATCCCGCCAGCATAGTACCCGCCATGCATTTTGCTCATATGAGCATAGATATCAGCACCGTCGCCAAACCCTTTTCCACACGCCCAGCACCAGTGCGTTTTACACTTGCGGACAGTGCACGTCATGTGATCGCATCCGTACGATTTCTGCGTTGGCGTCCTGCACCCTGGGCACTCCTTCACTGGACATTCCAACTCCTGTCGCATCCGCTCAGCCTGTCTCAACCTTCGTTCTGCAAGTTCCCGCTCTTCAGCCTCCAATCGTGCTGCTAGCTCGACAGCTCTCCGTGCTTCTTCTTCTGCAAGACGGGCTTGCTGCAACGCCGACTCCTGACAATCCTCGCACTGCCAGCGTTCGAGCGCCTCAGGAGCACCTCGCGCGCACTCCCGTTCCATGAGCCGCTGTGCCATGCCACAGTCATAACACCACGCATGTATCCATTGGCCCTTCTCTTCCACTGCTTTGACCAAGCTGCCGACTGCGTGTATACCTTTGCCGTATGCAGCCAGAGTGCGAGCTGCTGGCGGACGACGACAGAATGGACAGAACAGTGCAGCAGTGTTGATGACTCTTCCAGCGCTGTTGAGACCATACCAACCATTCAAACAACCTTCACAGATGCGTTGATAGCATCCGCGGCGACGGCAGGCTGGAAGCAGACGGGCGTTGGGAAAGGCAGAGAAACAGAGAGAGCAGAGTGACTTCTCGGATGTGCGACGACGGATCCAGGACTCCAGGCTTGCTTTCAGAGCAGCCTCATTTTGGATATGTTTTCCGTGAAGAGTGAGGATAGGCTCGGGATCAAGATTCGGGAGGATATGGACGTTCGCCAGGAAGACTTTGGGGCCGACTGTTGATATCGTATGGAAAAGGGTGCGCTTGAACGGGTCTTCAAGAACGTCGTGGTCATTTTGTAGAAGCCAAGATCGCCCATTCTCCTTGCATAACTGCTCGGCGTTGGTGTCGACACGAACAACGGTCTTGCGACTGTTGAGGCAGGCAGTGCAATTGAAGGGCATTGGTGCCAGCGCTCGCCACTCTTTAGGCCAGATCACCTTGTTCAAGCACTGCCTGCATTCGAGAGTTGGAGCAGGGTCATTACTTCGCTTGTGCTCTGGCAAGTTCGTTTGTAGGCGGCAGTAATGGCATTTTGGGCGGACGTTGAGATCGGAGGGATTGTACAGAACGTACTGCGCCCGACAGCTGCGCACACTACACTCGACCCAGCTAATGTTAGAAGCCTCAGTGTCTTGTCTGGTAACGTGCGCTTCCAAGTTGCGTGTTTTGTGTTCGTTGTCGCTCCAGCCAGTAGCCACGCAGAGACCACACTTCCCTCCCGATTTTTCGGCCATTATGGTCACTGACCGTGGATAAGCGCAGCCTCGACATGCCACAACTGTGCCCACTGGCATTGTTGTCTTGGCAGGCGTCCATCCTACTTCGGCAGCGAGAGTTGTGAGGAGATTGGCTCCGGCGAGCTTGTATGCGACGAGGCGTGAGAAGAGTTCGTGATCATGATTAAGCAAGAGACCAGTATCCGTCCCTGCTCCTTCCTCGCTGAGCCCTATCTGCTTTCGGTACTCCGTATCAGCATCCAGTAACAGGCCTAGGCAGCTCGAGTTCCATGTTTCCGGCACTTCAAGGTTGTTCCACTTATCCCTCCAGAAGAGCATGGCTGCGCAAGCGGACTCGAAAAGTGGCTTTAGACCTATTCGTATAGCCAATGCGGCCAAAAGCACAGCCGGACGGGCAGCAAGCATAGTGCCAGGAAGTACGAGATGGAGTAGGATCTTCCAGAACTTCCAGCCATACTTGTTTGACGCTAGAGCAATGGGAATTTTGGGAACCTCCGCGTTGGTTGTCTTCGCAACATGCGCGGGAAGCTCAGCTGCAGAAGCGACGTAGGTCAAGCGGGTAAGGACCTTTCCAAGTCGTCGCAGGATTCGCCCGTCGCAGGAGCGTCCAACCTCAAGGAGTTCGTCTCTCCGGAATGCTGTGACAGAGCGATTCTGTTCTTCCTCTTCTTCCTCCTCTTCCTCGCCTTTCTTCCGGGCTTGTGCAAACTCAACCGTAGGGTCTAGGAATACGCACGGGAAACGTGCCTCTTCCGGGACAGACTTCAGATCCTCTAGAATCTCCGCGGCGTAATCATAAGACTCTTCCAACCAGTACTTCATTCGTGTCTTCTCCTCCTGGTTGGCAATTCTGTCTACACTAAGCCCGAATGCTGTTATAAGCTCCTCGCGTGCAGGATTCTGACGGTCATTGCAAACGGTCCGCCAAAGGGATCCGAAGACAGGATTCAAGGACATGGAAGTGACGTCCATGTTGATGATATTCCTCAGCTCTTCAACAACGACGCGCCTGTACTGCTCGTCTTTGGCGTATCGCTCCGAGAATGTGGTAACGAGCGTCTTCTTTTTCGGCAGATACTTCTTAAGTACTTCCGCATTGGCCCCCACACACGCGAGATTCGCCTTCGAAAGCTTCTTTGCCTTATCCTGTTCCGAATTGTTCGGGCGGTATGCGCCTACATGCTCGTTTCCTCCGTACGCCCAAAAGTACGGATTGGCGCTCGCATCTTTCTCGTCCTTGATCTTCTTGATTCCATCACCACTGGTGTATCGTACCAACTTGGCTGGCAAAGCCGCCGTCTCCATGCCAGCCTTTTCGGCGCCCATCCAGGCTAGGAGGACGTCGACTGTGACTTGAGAGATGCTGTACGGCTTCCCATCCGTCATATAGAAGCAAGAGCCTCGAGTGACTGTACTCAGGTACACGTAGTATCCGGCATTGAGAATCATGCTTTCTAGGCTTTCGTCTAAGAAGCAGAAAACCTGCGCTTTCCGAGGTCCCTGGTGAAACTGCTTACAGGCTGAGACCCAATCTGCAAAGTGTCTCCCGAAGCCGTCATAAGCATTTGCCTGCGTAAGTGCTTTCTGTTCTCGATGGTAATTGCTACCTCGATCCTTGTCCGCCACCATCCAACAGTGCGGAGGAGCGTCGGTGTAGAGCAGGACGATTGTAGATGCATCTTCGCGCATCAATGAATATGCTCGTGCAAGTCCAGTCTTGGTTGCTTCGGGGTAGTCACCACCTCCGATGGGCTCGAGTGTCGCGGCTAAGTTGAGGAGATGGTGGGCAGGCACATGGTCATCTGTCATGTCTTCAGATCTACCATACTGGTACCATCCACTCCATTCAAGCATCCCATCTTCCGTGCGGTCGGCTTCGGTATAGTCGCGATACGCCAGCAGACCAATGCGCTCGAAGCTGTTAGTGAGCTTCGACAGAGCGATGACTTTGGGCAGGGAGGACTGTAATGACTCGAGGTAATCAGACATGGAGTAGGTCGCATCGACCAGTATCAAGAGGTCGTAGACCTCATCAGAGGTATCGGTCGCCATGTTGGTGTGTTTTGTTGAGGAGCGAATGATATAGGTTGAAGCTCTTATAGAATATCAATACGAGCTCCCGCCATGAGAGTCCGCCCTTCTGCCCTACGTAGCACGTGTTTCCGACGGAGTCAAAGTTACGCAGTGGGAGTCACAAAAGTGGCGAGGCTTGTTGGTGAATGTGGTGGCGCATGACTCACTCCGCCTGCGCCTGGGGCTGCACCAGATCGCGGGGCTCAGCCGCCCTTCTACGAGTTCAATCTCATTCTGTCAGCGGCTCTCAGGAGCGGAATAATGGCAGTGCTTGGGAGACGCGGGTGTTGAATGATGCTGGTTTCAAACGATGTAGCGCGAATTTCACGCATGACGTCATCGCGTCGATTATGTAATACATGACCCTTTCTATTAGGAACCATGTCTGGAACCCGACCTAGTTCACCTCGCGAGCACTTCCAACTAGCTTGACACATGATCAAGGTTCTTCATATCTAGGTATGTGTGCTACTGCTTGTGCCTCCAGAGCAGCAGTAGCCCTTGTCCACAGCGACGCCAGTCAGGTACTCGAAATTTTGCAAAAGATACTATACCCATTACCAAGGTCAAAGATCCTAACGTTAGCTAGCACGACTGATCCGGTAATTAAAGCGAAAAATCAGATAAGGAGTTTCGAAGGCGACTGGCGGCATTGGTTGAATCACAGTGCACCAAGGAACTCGCATCGCCCTGGTCTTACCAGCACCTGCGATGGTGACGAGCTTGGAGATTCTTTCCAACTTCTGTCTTCCCCAGTCATTCCTGGAGTTATCGAGGCTCAGCTTAGCCTAACCACGGTAACTCCAACGGTGCATCTGAACATGATACACCTGAGTATAGGTTCCAATGGTGGTAATTAGGTTGTTCGTTCAAAATACAACGACAAATCCTACACGATGCCCTCTTCATCCTCAGGCAACGGTGAAGCATCGAATATCGCAACTCCTGCCTACTTCGCATCATGGCTTGCGGAGCCCGTGAAGATTTCATCGACGTAACATCTGGTCCGTAGAGGACTCGTAGACTCCGTACTTCGAGTACGCATCCGAGGGCTTCGATATTTGCGCCGTACTAACCTCGGAGCATCGCTTGAACTTGCATTACCGGTAGAATCGCGCCACCATTACACCTACCTTGCTTCTTTTGGGCTGCAAAGACGCCGGTATCAAGGAACTGTTGGTAGTAGCGACGTCTATCACACGGATTGAGTAATTTGCCGGCTCGTCATGCATTGCAATTACCGTAAAAGGCTTAACTCGGTGCGCTTTGCTCCTTTGAATCGATTCTGGTTGCTATTGCAGAGCCCCTGGCAATATCCCCCTTAAAGGACTCCACGAACAGGCCAGACGTAGATGAGGAATCTCGATCGATCCCTTAGGCAGATTGTCATTGGTACGACCGAGCGAAAAGCGTACTATGATACCTATCCAGTTCCTACTACAATTACGATTCTGACACTTCTGACCAACAGGAAGCGTATCGCGAGGGTTGCGCGAAATTGCTCATTGACTCGTTTCACAAAGATAAATGGGCCCGGCGCAGCCAAGCATCTGAGTTTTGGGGCCCAATCTAGAAGGGGTATAGCTGCACACCGAACCTTGGAATCCTCGATCCATCGCGTTACACGATGCTGGAGGCCTCGTCAATTTCCATCCTCAATGGTCGCGAAACCCTCGCTTTTCGTATTGTTCATAGAATATGCGACACTTAGGTTAGCCAAGGCTAAGAGGTGTAGGAATCCGCAGATCGCCTCTAGATGGTCTAATCTTTGATTGACCATGATCCCATTGGGTACGTCAAATCCCTTAGTGACATGCTCTTTTGTTGATTTGGACTAGATTGGTGCATGCAACGTAGCTTCATGGGAGCACGTACGCGTTCACCAACATCGTTGCTGACCCAATTTGAAAGTACCAGATGTAAATGTGGATCGTCCTGGATGCAGTCCGTTTTCTCCTACTCACATCTCAGTATTGTCACCCAGCGCAATGGTCAAACGTTGGAGATGGGCTCAGGCCACCCCGGCCCCGAGTTATACGGGTAACATGATCACTTTCGGCCCCTGTACGCGCATTTTTTTGTCTTGGTATCAAGAGCGCCGCCTGCGTGATACGTTCCTTCTTGGGCTGTGCGCAGTCGCGCCGTCTGGGCAGCAGGCATGGATGCCTCGAAGAAGTATGAACCTCCTGCGAGCGTTTGAGAACACTTCTACACCCACCGTCCGAGGCTACCATGATACGTACACAGTCTAAATGTTCCCGCCCGATGTACATGGCCCTCTGCGGCACATGTCTATTCCTGGTCTGCGTAGTCACAGCTTTTTTCCTCCACCTCAGCGTCAACATTAGCGACTATAGCTCAGGTATTTCCTCCCTCCACGGTCCTCACCCTCCTGAGAACGACCATGTTGCGAGTGATCGTCCTACCGAGCAGAAGCATGCCACTGCCTCTGTCGGAAGTGCGCCGAAGGCGACGTACTCTCCGACTTGGAGGCCCACTGTTTCGCAATCGAATCAGTCCCAGGCGTCAGACGGTCACATACTGTTCGATGCTCAATACTACCGGATGTCGTTTGAGGAATGCGACGCTGCATTCGGAGATTTGTACACAGACTTGCATCGCGCAGCCAACTACAGGCAGAAGAAGGGCAAAGTGAGTCCAGGAGACATCGATTTGGGGTGGAGAGGTCATATGGGTGTAAGAGCGATGATCTTCAACGGCAAGGTATGAGGGCATCTTCTAGTCGGGAGTTGTAATATCGCTGAGTAGACCAGCTATACATTTTAAGAGCCCAGTTCGGCGACTCCGGTCACGACTCTACGCGCGCCCTCGCGATACTTCATCAACTCGACCGCGCCATTACCGCAAGCCCAGAGAAGCTGCCCAACATAGAGTTCTCGTTGTCCGCCGACGATGTCCCCGACTATGGTCACGCTCACCACACCCTGTGGGCACTAACACGCATGGTAGACGACGAGGAGACCTGGCTGATGCCTGATTTTGGATACTGGTCTTGGCCGCTGGAACTCGTTGGAGGTTATGAGCAGATCAGGATGCAGATCGAAGAGAACGAGCCACAATGGGAAAGCAAGATTCCGAAGCTCTTTTGGCGAGGTGCAGAGAAACAGAACCAAGTTCGAACCTACCTGAAGAAGGAGACGCGAGGCAAAGAGTGGGCTGATGTGAAAGAGGTGGGATGGAAGAACCGGACTGATGTGAGCGCATCCTCGGCGAAGACCGCGACTTCGATTGTGGACCATTGCGACTACCAGTTTCTGGCGCATACGGAAGGTGCGTCATTCATTCGCTGGCAGTTGAGCTGATCAGACATCGGAATTTGCCTGCGCAGCCTGGTCTCATAATTCGTGAGGTTCGGATTTAGCTAACGTTTGTCACAGGCAAAAGCTACTCCGGCCGGGGAAAATACCTCCTCAATTGCGAATCGATCGTTGTGATGCACAAGTACGAATGGCTCGAGCCTCACCATGTGCTTCTTGTCCCCTCAGGCCCCCAACAAAACATTGTGATAGTCGAGCGCGACTTCTCAGACCTACAAGTGCAGATGGAAGAACTACTGAAAAATCAGAGAAAGGCACAGCAGATTGCTCAGAATAGTGCTAGGACGTTTCGGGACAGATACCTTACCCCAGCGGCGCAGGCTTGTTACTGGCGCGAGCTGATCCGCGTGTGGGCGGATGTGAGCTTTGAGCCTGAGGCTTGGGAGAAGGTGGATGGCAAGAAGAGGCTGAGGGGAGTCCCGTTCGAGACTTTTGCGCAAGTATTTTCGCGGCCAAATCCACAAATACAGCTAACATAGTGGGTAGTATTCAAGCGCTCGTACCATCTGACAAGCAATGCTCGATATGGCAGAAGCTGTTCGGTTAAGACCCCAACGTGGGAGATGCCAGTATCCAAGTTCTTCTTTTCACGCAAAGACATTCCGGAGCATGATTGCCTAGCATGCATTCTGGACTATTGCGTTTGCAGGGCAGTGCAGGGGAAACTTCGCTCTTATCTATATTTACAATTAATGAGTATGGGTCAAGGCAAGCCGAAACGGTCTCAAAACTGGTGGTCTCCGTTAGTTGAGCACAAGCTGTTGTATTGAACAGGTACGTTGAGGATCGAATTCCCAGTATGATAAGGTTATGATGCACTCTCCTTACTTGTTCTAATCCTCCGTGCTCATGCCTTGCTATTTTACGTACGTCTCTACTAATTACAATTTATGGGTCTATCAACATCGTAGCGATCTACAGACTCTAGCCAGTGCCATGTGTCGCTTTCGCTTTTGTACCAGAATCGACCATAATACATTCGTTGGTTGGTGACACCACAAGCAGGTCCTTCATGCGCACACATGTACCGACCCACCCAATAGAAGATCTACGTCTGGACATGGAAGATGAAATTGATCTCTTCATCATCCTTCCCCGAGCAATAGAAAGTGACGTGACTAAGCGTAGTCTTCTCGCCAAACGTCGACTTATGCTCCAACAACAGATGTCCTGCACCTCTTCCATTCGGACTCCCAAGTAACGCCTTCCCAGCGTCACTGCTCATCGAAAACGCAACCTGGTCTTTCCACCGGAACTTGTCGCACTCTTTGTCCTCATCGAACGGTTTTGTTTTGTCGAGATTGTCATCTTTGCGCTTTCCTTCAACGAGAGCACGGCCTAGGAGACCTGGGATTATAGTATTCGAGATCTGCGCGGACCAGATGTATTTGAGGTTTCCGGAGCCGCCTTGCGCCTTCCAGGAGAGGAATGCGATGTCTGACCAGTTCTTGAGTTTGGGGAGGGTGGTGACGGCCGGGGGTTGCATTCCGCCATTGTAGGCGGGACCGAATTTGTACCAGCCTATGATGACGGCGTCTTTCGTGTTGATGATCGTCCGGAAGTTCGCTTCGGTTTTCTACGCCAGGCTTCGTCAAAACTCATATCAACACGCCGATGTCGTGGTAGCAATGGGTCACAATTCACCTTGTAGACGACATTGTCGATCGTCTTATCTTCGTCATGCAGGTATGCAACCACGACGTTGGGTCCGTGGCCACGATCACCGAGCTCCTTCGCGGGATCTAGACCTAGAGCGGCGTATGCTTCTTGGTAGTCCGGAGCTACACGGCGAAAGGCGACTAGTGCATCTTGCTCCTTGTAGCCCCAGAAGTCGAGGTCCCCTGTTCACAATGAGTACGGCCTTATGTCTTTTCCCTTCTCCGGGCTTACTTGGAAAGTTTTGGTACGGACTTTCTGCAGTACCACTTCTACCGACCCACTCAGCAGCATCTCCATCATTGGCAGCGCAGGCTTGGAGAATGTTGCAACCTTTGGACACCATCTTCTGCCAAACATCGTCTGTGATGGGAGACGGACCGGCGAGAGTGGTTGCATTGCCATCTGCGTCACGTTCGAAGATCTCGTCTACTTCGACGAAGCGCCTGAGCCCCTTTGTATCAACCTCAAGAGTGCCAACAGGGATGATAGCAGTATCTTGATGAAGCGGAGGTGCGGCAACTCGCGCGGAACATAGTGGAATAAACGTGCCCAGGAGCCCTGTCGCCGCGATGGCGACGCAGGACACGATACCCTTCATCCTTGAAAAGACTGCGTAGTCTCGATTCGAATTTGATGGGTGGAAATACTAAAGAGGAAATGGAGTAGGAAGAGCCAAGATCAGGGCGTATATGTAACAAGCATGCACACCGCGGGTTTATACGGCTTTGAAACAAAGCGTGATAACGAGTCCAGGGGATGAGAGCGAGCCCCTGCTCCACTACATACATACCTAGGAAAGCCGCAACGACTTACTCGTGACTTGATATTTTCGCTAACGAGGGATTGGTACGAAGAGGATAGAAACTCCAAAAGTTCTATACTCCTCTTCCCAGATGACGTGTATAGAACGACCAAGTATACGGAATTCAACATTCTCTAGTCTTGACTCGGTCACAGTTTACCGTTGACATCTACACCAGTGTCAATACCGACCTATAAAATAGCGCAACGCCACGAAGAACACCTTTGCGGCCCTTTATCGCTACCGTCACCCTCCCAAGCATGTGGTATCCCACAACGCCTTGCACCTCGCGCTTTCTAGGATGTTGTCCGTGCTTCCCATCTCGTTGCTGATGCCTTGTCCAAAAGACTCTACCTTTCCATTCTCTTTTTCATTATCAAGAGCCGCCACTTCACTGATTTGTCCGCCTGGAGGTTTGTAAGGATCAAACAGTTCCGGATTGACCGATATGCAGTCCAGCCTTCCGTCGTTGCAAGCGAAATGCAACATGAGGTCGAACGCGCCATCTCTTCCAGTCATTGCTATGTCCAAAACCTTCCTCGCGCCCTTGGCCGAGACTGCGTACGCAAACGAACATATGGCGCTGCAAGTGCGATGTACGCTACGTGTGCCCTCCTTCAAGACCTCTTTCATATGAGGATCTATCCCGCGGTATTTATCCCAAGGGACCACAGTGTCATCGGCATACGAAACAATCTCAAGTTCGCACTCTGCCTTGGGCGGATCCGAACAATGTCCCAGCCACAACACGTCCCAGTTATCTCCATACGGACTTCGAGACTCTGACTTCTTCGAGCTGACCGACAAACTCCACTTCTTTCTCGACAGTTCCTGTATTCCAGACGCGACCCCGCGCATCTGCTGCCGGATGCGGACATCCCAATCGATATCGTCTTCCATAATGAACGTCGATGAATAGCGATTTGCGACGGCGAGCTTGAGGAGGTCTACGTGCGCCATGTAGGCTCGTGCCGCACCGAGGTCGCTAGATGGGCCGAAGTCTTGGAAGGCGTGCGTGAACTGGTCGGACCAGCCTGGCTGTGCAGGGACCTGGATCTTAAGGCCGGTGATGGAGGCTGCTGCCATGAGGCCGTCTAGTCGCCATTTCGTGCCTTGGGAGAGGGCGAGGATGGCTTCGAACTGGAAGACCTTAGCCCTGTGTCCTTATCATCGACAAAGTTGAGGTGATCTTGATTACTCGAACCTTCACTTACACCGAGAGTGTCGTTGCTGGCTGATAAATCTCGTGGATGCCCATCTGTGACGCCAGTTGTGGAGAAGGATGTTTGTTCGGGTGCGGCCTCTACATGTATCATTCGCACGGGGCCTGCATTCCGAGACCAGACGAAGAATGCACCGAGAGTAAAAAGAAAAATGGCTGCCAAAGCTACCAATAATGACTTAGATCGTCTCATAGTTTCTGGCGTTTCTCGCGCAGCAATGTGTGTTGGGTTGGTCAGACCGCCTCCGCCCTTGTGTCACTTGTGTGTTCCGTAACGCCGCGCTTCGCTGCGTTTCACAGGCTATGTCACTGTGCGACCACCTGCAGTGCCAATGATTGAGGGAGGAATTACAATCAGTCTCTCACGGTATATAACAATCTGGGAAGCCCTTTTCATTACATATCCTACCTCACTAATGACTGATTGACTAGTAAAGAATGGTCTCAAGCTTTCTTCTTGAAAAGTAAGACAGCCCCCTGCATGGCGCCCTTCACTCTCTCCTTACCCTTCTCGACACCAGCCTCATGCAGTAAGCGTTCAATCTCCCGTCGGATGACTCTAAGAACGTCTTTCTCGGTACCCACGAGGTCCGGATGGTCCTGACGCCAGCGAGTGATAGCGCTTCCAGTCCCAGTTATCTTCTCAAACGTGTCCAACGTCACCCCTTCCTCCGGCACACCTGTCTGGAATTGCTCACCAGCGCCCCAATCCCGACGAACGAAGGCGCTCTCCTCGAAGTCTTTGACAGGGTCCGAAATGGTCCAAGGAAGCGGCAAATTGACGTACGCTTCCCGGGCAATGATGTTCCCAGGCGTAAGATAAGGTTTTACGTACTCTATGTATTGCCAGTCAAAAAGCTTCTGGATGGCATCTGCATTGGGCATTTCCGGATGGACAAGAGCACCGCCACTGGTCCATAGGGCCACAGTGCCCCCTGGTTTGAGGACGCGGGCAGCAGCCCTCCAGAAGGGGGGGAGGTTGAACCAATGGGCAGCATTCGCAGCCGTGATGAGGTCGACACTGGCGTCCTCTATCCTCGGCGACAAGTTTGAGCCCAACTCCTCAGCTGTGGAGACCTCGAAGTGTATGTTGGTGTCCGATTCCGTTGAGAGCGAGCGAGCTTTTGCGATCATGCCTTCGGAAGGGTCGAGTCCGAAGGCTTTAGTAAAGTGAGGAGCCAGGGGTCGTGTTGCCAAACCCGGGCCACAGCCGATGTCGATGAGGGTGTTCATCTGACCACCCGTGGCCTTATGATGGTCTAGGATTGTTTTATACACTTCTGGGCTGTAGTTGAGACGTGATTGAGCATACATCTCCGCTTGATCTTCATTGTACGCTCGGAATGTCTTTTCGACTTGATGTTGTGGCTCGGATTGGGCCATGGTAGATGAATTGAATTTTGAAGAGCGGGAAGAGGAATGTGATCTTTGCAAGAAAATGCTGTCTACGAGCGAGCAAAAGGGTATATCGAAGAACTTATATTTGGTTGGAGCCTGGTGGAGCAGCTGGTAGGCCAATGGCAGCTCAAGGACGCTAGTCCGTTTTGAGGGTAGCACTGCGAGCTGCAGGAGCTAGCCGGAGTCGCGTCTGTCATACTCCACCTCCTCGTCCACCCTCCAGACCACGGCCATCGTTCCGAGACTCTTCTCTCTACTAAGCTTCATCGCCGAACATGGTGTACTCGGGGCGGCTAAGCAGAGGATGCGAGCGTTGCCGTCAGCGCAAAGTCAAGGCGCGTTCATTATACCCACCACGCCTGCACTTATGTTGGACATGCTGACTGCTTCACTAGTGTGATCAAAAGAAACCAGCTTGCGAGAAATGTACGAGGTTGAATCTGGAATGTCCGGGCTATCGGGATCTCCAACAAGTCATGTTTCGGGATCAATCTGCTTCCGTCGTAGAAAGAGCTCAGAAACGACAGCTTTCTGAACAGGTCATGCAGAAAGAAGAGTTCACTAAGCCCAATCTATCAACGAATCTTGTTGAATGTAGTTCATCGCATCAACTTCCTATCTCGCCATGTCACGCCATCGAAGCCTCTGGGGCTGCGTTCTTCTTCGCCCAATACACTATCTTCAATGAACCTCCATTCACTGGCACTTTCCACAACTGGGTATACGAATCGTACTGTACGAGTGACTCCAAGAGCTTCTTGCGACTGGCTATCGAAGCAGTCGGTACGGCGGGATTGTCCAACGGATTCTTTGCCCCCCATGTTGCCAAAAAGTCACGGGAAAAGTACGGCAAAGCTCTGTCTGCAGTGAACAAAGCTCTGGATGACACCGCTCAAGTCTATGATGATTCCACATTGCTAACGATTATACTGCTTGGAATTTATGAGGTATCCAGAACCATTCTTCTCATGGGCAAGCTCCCTGACGCGTAACAGATGGTTAATCTTGATACTTGGGAGAACTTCGACTCTTGGTTCGCTCACGTACGAGCTGCAACAACTCTGATGGAGCTTCGAGGCCAAAGGCAGTTCGTAAGAGAACGAAGTGGTCAACTGTTCATATGGATTCGGACACAAATGGTATGCCTCGTAGCCTGACGTCGAACTCGTGCTAAGTAACCTATCTGCAGCTCACCGCCTGCCTACAGCATCATGAGCGTGTCCCAACCGCTTTGGTAAACTCTGCTAAAGACTTTGCAAGTAGTGCTCTACGACAGCAGTGGCGCCACCGTCACATCGCTAGTCCGGGCTCCATGTAAGTGTCCGCATGCGATAGCTTTGTTATGAGATTGCGCTAATGTGAACGTCTCAATGCGTAGCACTGAGATATCCTTTCGCTTAGTGAACCTCCGAGCTGCCATCAAGGACGGCAGTATCACTGATATAAACGTCATTCGTCAGATAGTGACGACCATGAATGAGGACCTCACTTCATGGTAAGACTATCCTACCATAAGGTGTCATTTAGCATAGATCTATGAAGCGTCACGTGGGTGGTGTTTTATAGGTCCTGTCAAGGGCACCCATCCTCTTATTCCCCTTGAGATACTGTCACTAACCTTATCTTCAACTCTTTCAGGGAAACATCGCTGTCCCCATCTTGGGCTTACACGGAAACAGACACCAAGGATCCCTATGTGATGTACCTTGGCGAAAAACGCCCTGGTTACCCCAATCTCTGGATCGCAGATATTTGGAACAATTGGCGTGTCTTAAGAATCTTAGTCTATCGCTATACCTTACGTCAAGACGGCCTGTGCACTGCAACATGCCAAGCGGACAAGGTGAAGGCGCATCTGATGATCCAGCGATATTCGATGGATATCTGCAATTCGGTGCCATGTTTCGTTGGAAATCCACGTAAGTATAGTCTGCATCCCACCTGTACGAAGGGATTTTTGTAACAAAGCTTTTAGGTTTCATTGCTCTCATTCGACCTCTCTATGCCGTCGCGGTCCAGAGACACAATGATGAAGCGACACGAAGGTTTGCCATCGAGACGCTTCGCGTAATCGACGATGGCATGGGAGTCCGTCAGGCTAGGCTACTCGCTGATACAGCTACGGAGAAGCTGCGTTCAGGACCATCGTATGATACCCCTTGCCAGATGCAGGTCGATTTGTCACATACTACTCAAGCTGTTTCCACTGAACGATTATCTGTACACACGGATTCGGATTCAAATCTTCTCGAGTCCTGCTTCGATTGATAATGGGCACAACTTGCTATTGTATTGCCTGCTTAGGCTTTCTTTAGCACTCCCAGCTATCCGCTTCATCCACATCGTCTCCGACGAGTTTCGCTCGTCCAGGATACCGTACTTGCAAACCTTCCTCTGTCTCTTGACACCTAATGATACGGTATCGTTTACATACTTCGTAGCAATGATATGGTCAGGTGCCATATCTTCCTCCACCCACTTGATCAACGCCAAAACTGCATCATGTTGCGCATCGCGGAAGCCAGGTACGCCATACATATCAAATCCAAGGATCCCTGGCTGTTCACCAGCCCCGAAATACCAGGGTGCATCGCCGTTGGACTGCAAGCAATGAAGCATTCCCGGGACGTAGAATAGCCGATAGAAATCATCCACGTCGACTCCTTTGGTGGTCACATTGCGATACGTATTCTCATACCAAGTCCGACTCGACTCGTATGGAATGGTAGCATCACCCTGTCCATGGTAATGGAACAACTTGCCTCCACGCTTTGCAAAAGGCGTGATATCGTATTGGTTTGGTACCATATCGGCACCGCCAGTATAGAACCTCGCAGTTCCCTCTTGAATGCCAGAGTAGTTCAAGGTGCGCCAGTCCCAGTTGGGGTCTTGGAAGTCCAGGATAGCCATCGAAGAGACGCTGGCTGGTTCATTCCCGGGCAGATTCCCAGCCCATGCGGCCTCTGACCAGAGCACCATCGGGTGAAAGAACAAAGGTTTCTCCAAGGTCGAGTAGTGGCCGTACAGCTGGTGCAGCGTATCAATCTGCAGCGATGTAAGGCAGGAACCACTACTCGTGTTCTGGCTTGCGCAAAGCAAGGCCTCCGGCCGGAAATGGCAAGCGTGGAAACAACCGCGAAGCCGTATTTCACCATGATGCCCATGAGGGGCCAGTTGATGCCGCCGGCTGCGCCGCCGTTTCCGACAGCGGAGAAGCGCCCATTCCAGTCTTCTGGGAGGAAGAGCCCGAATTGGTATGATGATGCTGCTGAACTCGTGACGTTAATGGTCAGGGCGCAGAGAGCGGGGAGCGCGGTCGAATTTGCTGGGTATGCAGCTTCTATGTTATCGCCATAGGCCCCGTTTGCGGGTACTTCGATGGCATGGAGGATGGTGGCGTTGGGGTCAAGGAGGTATTGAAAGGCTGAGGATGTGCAGTTCAGGGCTGAGGTTTGCGCTATGTAGTAGGTTCCAGATGCGAACAGAAGTGCACGTCGGAAGTTAAAGGGTTTCATAATGTGAACGGAAGCGCAATAAACGAACTATCTGATTATGTTAGATCGCGGGGAAGAAAATACAGGAACGAGTGACTGTGGTGGTAATGCCATCCAGGCCGGGCGCAGTTGGTCCATATAAGCATTGGCCGTCATCATAACCGCCAAAGATACGCGTTCATGATCCACCGAGAGGTCATATAGCTCCCGGTATCATGAGCGAGCTCTAATCACGTGCATTGCACTGCATTGGCCAATCACGAGTCGCTCTGTGCGAAGGGACCCGCGTTGCGCATTGACGGTCGTTGCGGGGGCCGATAGCTGTTTCATTTCGAACCGTCGATCTCAAAGTCCCAGAAGTCGTGCCAGGAGCATGCGGTGCCGAATAAACGATCGACCGGATCGAAGCCGCTGATGTACAAAACGTGCATTGAAGACGAACACGCGCGGCTCGTGGAACCCGTCCCAGACTCCCAGGACGGTGGACTTTTCAGCCAGGCATGCTCCGAAGTTTCACTATCATCGCTCGGCCAAACAAACCCTTCTCTCCACAAACTCCTACAAGGAGACCACTACGGGCTCATCAACTCTCTACTTCTTGACCACAAAGCCTCTCGCGGAAAGCCAGTCGCCCAAGATCTTATTGAACTCCTCATGCTGCACAATATGCGAAAAGGTTCCTTGAGTCAGGGGGTGAATACCGTCAACTCCATCCTCGACACCAATAACTCTTTCCCAAGGCTCTGCAGGCGGTAAAGTAGTGAACACCAATCTCGGTCCCTTCCTCTTCTGCATAAACGCCTTTGTATCCTCAGTCTGACCCATCACCGTGCCGAAGACGTTGACCAGACAAACGATGCTTCCAATGAGTGCATCTAAAGGCATGCCCACCAGGCGTCGCAACGTCCAAGTCTTCAGCCAGGCTGGTGTGTCGTCCTTGTACATGTAGCCTTTCCAAAAGTCCTCCGCCAGCTCCCGCGCACCATCTGGGTTGGCTCGCATCTCCTGGGCTATTTGGGGTAACGCAGGCGGTGCACTTCCGTAGATGGGATGCACGAGGACGAGCGCGGTGATATACTCTGGGTACGTCGACGCAATGACTGATGATATAACGGTACCCATGGAGTGGCCTATCAAGATAGCGGATTTGATATTGAGATGCTTCAATAACGCGATCGCATCGGCTGCGTAGTTGTTCAAGTCGTAGGTGCTATAGCTGGATGGGGCGGTAGAGCGGCCATGGCCTCGCTGGTCGAGCGCGATGACGTTGAAACCAAGGTCGAGGAGGAAAGGGATCTGGAAACTCCAGTCGTGGGAGTCACAGGCCCAGCCATGCAAGAGGAGAATGGGAGGTCCGGTGCCTTCGGATGTGTAGAAGAGCTCTACTCCGTCGTTGTGAAAGAAGGGCATGGTTGTAGGAGCCTTCGAGGTTTTTTAGACACAACAATGGAGCTCAAGCGTACTTATGCTCCGAGGCTGCCTAGGGTTATGCCCCTCGTCCAAGATAGGTGGTAGATGCGGGGTTCGTTGATCAAATTTACCCAATCGGTCCTATCCTGGAGGATCAGCAATGGACAGGCTCGAAGGGGATACCACATCTGAGCTCCGTGCATCCCATCAATCGTACCGAGAATGCGAGTGTGCTGTTTGGAGAATAAACTTTAGTGACTGCAGTTATAGGACGGAGTAGTCTTCCTAATCTGCTGGTTCGGTTATGTACAAATGGAAGTATCAGTAGTTTTGAGTATTCTTAATCGTAATATTGACTTGCGTCCCTCATGTATTTCAAATATAAACGTACCTTTACTACTATTATATTATCCTACCGTCGGTACCATGACCCTCGCGGCCATACACCTGACTCCCGGTCTTCTTCGCGTAATCCTTGTTTCTCTTCTGATATCCTGTTCAACTCGAACCCACCAGTGACCTTCACCTCGTGAAACCCGAAATTGAAACCTCTCATGGTGTCTTCATCGAAGTCTTTGAGCGTCGGTGGCTTGCTCGTTCTGTTGCTAATCCTGCTCTTGCTCGCGACCAGGGTGTTACTACGGCGATCGGTATCGTCAATTGATGGGAGTCGCTTCGACGTGAGCGAGGTGTGTACTTCTTTCAAGAAGGGTCGTAGAACAGGGATGCATTGGACCATGATAGTTCCGGCAACTTCGGAAGAGTACCAGATGTTTGACATGCCATTTCGCCCTACAAGACATCTATGTCAGCATGAAGTTCCTCATTGGGCGTCAGCGATCCAAGGTTCGCGCCGGTAACGTACAGTAGTAGTAAGGATCACGTTTGTTTCCTTCATCTTTCCAGGAGATACGTATAGCTGTGACTATAGCAATGCTGGACGATGTTATTTTCTTATTCAGAGAGAATGGAATTTTTCGGGAAGCTTACACCATTCCTAGGCTCATTGTTATGCAAAGAGCAATCTTCTCGCTCTTACGTATGTCCAGCTTCCACGTAAGAATCCATGGAAAGAGAGCGAATACGAAGTCCATAATGACATTGTATACTGCGGTCGTCCGTGTCAGCTCCAGTTGCACGTATAGAGGGCGCCTACGCACCTTGTCCTCCTTCTTTGAAATCAGCAAGCCACTGCTTATCTACGCAGAAATCCAGGCGATACCAAACGTCATAGCTCTTCTCATCGCACAACTTTCCCCATTGAAAGATACACTTGGCGACCATGTATGCGTTCATCGTAGTGATGCAGAACCATATGATCCACTGGCCCCAGCGATTCGTCAGCTTGAGGAGAGTGACTCCGAAAGCGGTTTTTGACCACGCCTGGCCAATGAGTGTGCCGCAAGAGGAGATGTTGATCAGAATGTGCATCTTGTCGTCCCATTTCTTTCCTTTTAGTGGAACATAGCCGTGCGCGTATTCGTAGGTGATCAGTGAGTCATTTGCCATTAAGACGAACTAAACGAAGATGTCAGCGTACACTTAACATGTAAAGGCTTTCGAAAGACCTACCCAGGACGCGATCAGGATGGCATCATCCCACCAAAGTCCATGGCGCCGTGTAACTTTGACCCAGACTCTTAGCGCAAGTAAAAGAGTTGCTCCGCCAAACAGAAACCACAGCCCGACATTTAGCTCTTTCTCTGGCGAGATATATACAATGTTGTCGTCGTCATCGTCGCGTAGTCGCAAGAGCATTGTCTCTCACGCACTGTAGCATGTAGACACCTGAGGTTAAGGACAGTGAGGTGGAGATCGATGTAAACATTGAAAGTTCGGGCAAGCGGCCACGAGGAGAGATACTATCAAGGGCTTGCGTACGCCATCTTCCCATCTCAAGCTCCACACGCAAGAGACTAGCCTGCTGAGGCACATCAGAGACGAATCGGAGGGGTGGCACTACGCCTCATTTGCTGCCTTGGGCCGTGTTCAGACGCACCGGAAATCTCACCATCGCGCGTCTTGGCCCAGACTGATGGTTCTTCCGATGATGTCGACAAAGGGAGCAATTTCCCGTTCCCACTGATAGTTGAAACATTGATGGACTCGGGGATGCGGTTCCTGATCCACCCTCCTGGAAAATCTCGTTCCTGGTCCCGTGAGGTTGGAGTGCATAAGTCTCGCTACTGCTTTATTTTTGGTGACTTTGGTACATTATGAAATTTGTCCGCTCAAAAGGTCTTCAGTATTGATCAATACTCATCACCTCAAGTGCAGGGTCATCCCGCGACCGCGCCCGGCAGCCACCATCGGTGGAACGCGACTCATTTTCTCCACGCTCCCAGCTCTGGACCGTTCGCGTTTCGGGAGCTAAACGCGTCCTGGATCAGTGGGCGTTGAGGGCGGTTTCATGTTAAATGCCATGGCGGGAGGAAGGGCCACTGTCAGCAAATTTCCCGAGACGCTTATCCCTTTCCAGCTAGCGAGGCCCATGGACACGCACGCCACGTGACAAGCTTCTGTCCCGACTGTCATCTTAATTATCGGCTTTGGGGCGCTTATCATAGTCTCGCATTAGCTCAGTGTCTGCTGCAATACATTAATGAGGGTTTCTAGGTACGCGTGGTCAAGTTTTACAGACTTTCATCTTAGCGTACAACACGAAGCTGTTGGCAAGCAACTCTGACGTCAGACATCCGCTCATCATCTTCCAGGTGTCGCTCGCTCGAAAGGAGCTTCCGCGAAGTTTCCACTTTTTTTACAGTAAACCCACGATATTCTGGATCGTGCCTTACGGTTCGTCGAACACCATTACCCCGCCCTCGCTCTAATCAGGTCCGCGACTTATCCCGCAACAGGATACACCGTTTCCTGAAAACTCGCTCCTGGAATGAGAGGCAATGTGAAAGTTACTACAACGGACAAGTCATAAAATCCATGCGTCTTGAGATCCGGCCATTCAGACTCGCTAACAAGCTCTGGCATTGTCGAATTACCACTCACATGAGCAAGGACAGGATTAGTGAAGCTGCAAGATCTTCTCCAACCTTCCGTTTGCCTGATAAAGAAGTTTTACAGCTTCGAAACACTCCAGCTCAGGCCTTAACTATAGGGAAGTGACCCTGGAAATGGTTTGAACGAGAAGTCGACACGGACCACGGTCTTGGAAACTACTGCGGAAACTTTTTCGGCATGCGTCGTGGCGAGGGTCTTCCGTCAGGCTTCGAAGCCTGCGAGAACAGCAGGATGACTGTAGATCTTGGCGGAATTCTTTTCCGCCATTGACGTAGTTAAGTTTGTTATATGCGAAAAGTAATTCGGTCGAGACTAATCAACAGACTCATGGTAAGCTTTTCGTGCTGCTGCTGAGATCAATTTATCTTCCCTAGTTCGGGATCTTGGATTTGGAACTGTATTAAAGGTACCTCTTGCGATGGCTAGCACACTGCCTGACGTCTATGTAGGTCGTCTGGTAATATTCGATACAGTATGAAGCAGACTAACTCTATTCTCGTTGGACGATTTGCTACCCCTTTTCGACGAAGATATCACCGTACGCTGTACCAGTAATCTTTTCATTCCGAGTCTGAAAAGACCGTCAGAAAACGACAAGACATCTTGGCTGACTGCTTAGGTCACCTTGGAGGTGTCGTCTCGGAAGTATGAGCCTTCGCGAATGGTTATGCGTATCTAAGTCACCTCCTATTGGACCCAATAGCATATATTGAGCAACTAGGACAATGTCGCACCAACAATCAAAAAGAATTGAAACGTCATTGGCTGTACCTGTAGGACAAGGGCTGGGCGAAAAGAAATTGGGCATTCTAGATCTCTTATGAATAACAAGAACCGGTTTCGATGCCGCACCTTGCCTGCGGCATACAACTGCACATGAGAGCTGAGTTGATTTTAGGACTGGGAAGGTCAATGTCCTCAATTTTTGGACTACACTGCCATCTTCTTGAGCACTGTCTATACATTCACTGCGGAGAATAGACTCGAGTGCTAATCCAGTGAGAAGCCTCCTGGGTAGTGGATGAGCGTGGATGAGCGTGGATACCCGAGACTGAAAATTTCCTCAAGAAGTAAACCGGAAGATCATCTGCATGGCCTGAAGTATGTGGACAGCGACCAGGAGACCTACTTTGCCGGATGCTTCGGATGGCATTTGGAGAAGTACCACACCTTCTCATTCACCCCGCGCGGCATGCGTCTCAATCAATACCGACAAGACCATGCGCAGATTTCCCCACATTGCTCGCTGCAGGCATCTAGAAAGGCGCTGCGCCTTGGCTGTCTCATTGGACCTGTGGCAGCCTTTTGCATTTTAGCCAGAGTACCCCTCGAATCGGTTATTTCAGCTGCACCAACGATGCAGGGGCTCGACCTGATCTTGTATACAACCACTCCGCGTCTAATTCATCGCAGATTCCATGCCTGAACCTCGTACGTGGCACATGTTGGCGATACGCGGCTTCGATCTGCGACGGGTTATGAGCCTCACGCCTTGCTGATCCTGGGACGGTAGACAGATTGCAGGCAGGTTTGATGCAGACATAGGGAAGGGCTGCGCGATAACGATCTGTTCTCTCATATTGCCAAACGCTCGACGCTCTGGAACACGCTCTCAATAATCTACAGCGGACATTGATGAGTAGTCACGATTTTGCCGGTCCCGATGGCATAGTCCCGTATAGAGCGCGCATACCTGGTCTGGTCACACGTTACGACCTAGCGAGATCAACCGCGAGTCCAGTACAGCTCTTATGCGAGACATTGTCCACCTTCCTGGCTCCTTTTGCGCGCCGTTTCAAAGCTGCATCCTGTCGACTTCAAGGGGACACGCGACTCTTGCACTCTCCTCCAACGACACCATGAGGTCATGAAGATCGAAATATTTTCGACAAATACCCACTGTACACACGTTACGATCGCGGTCATCATTCGAGATGGATTTCTTCAAGCGGCAGGCGGGACCTGCCGGTCTGCCTACTGATCCTGCATACTATGCCTTCTCTGTCCAAGGACAGTTACGGGCGATTACGCTGTCCTTGATGCTCGTTGCAGCAGTAGCAGTCGTCAGTCGGGTCTACATTAGAGCATTCATGCTTCGGGTCTTTCGACTAGATGACTTTTTCATGGTCGTTGCTATGGTACGTAGAACGTCTATTACCAAACCAGCCCCAAACTCATGTCTTGTGTGCAGATTTGCAGTATCCTCGCCTGCAGCTTCTTTCTTCACGTCATTCATCTAGGAATGGGGAAGCACATATTTGCTCTACCGCCTGAGAACATCGAGCCCCTACTCATGTGGATCTTCATCGTGGCCATTCTTATACCGCTATCGCTATGCTTTGTAAAGCTGTCGGTCGCCTTCTTCCTACTTGGGATCACGCAACGGACGCAATTTCACCGGTGGCTCTGGGGGATCACTGGTATGTCAATTCTCGCTGTTACTACTAAACAATATCTCTGACATTGTAGTCTTCCTCGTCGTGTTCATGCTGTTCACACTGTTTACCCTCGTCCTTGGGTGTATACCAATCCAGGCGAACTGGGACTTTTCACTGCGACCACCGCCAATGGGTACGGGCAATGCGAAATGCTTTTCCCTCACAGTATACCGGAACATCGCGTTGGTCAATAGCGGTAAGCCTAATCTCCTGTGGGCTCCATAAGTGTTTGAAACTGACCACAACAGTCACAAATATCGTTACCGACTTCGTCCTTGCGCTTCTCCCAATACCCTTGATATGGACGTTACAGGTCAACAAGCGTACCAAAGCCTCGCTTGTCTTTATCCTGAGTTTGGGCTTATTGTACGTTTGCCTCTACGAGAATCAGTGCAGTCCTGACCCGAATGATTATAGCGCATGCGCAGCGGGTATCGTCAAGACTCCGCTTCTATTCCATTTCTTCGATGACATGGACTCAACGGGTAATCGATCCTGGTACTATGCATGGCAGATGTGAGTGTGGCTATATTGAGATTGAATGTGACCCAACTAATGGCACGATCGAACAGCATCGAGATGAACGTCGGCATTATTGCTGCATCCCTCCCATCCCTTAAACCCGCCTTCCGCTGGCTTCTCGATACCACCAAAACCCTCGCATCTCGAGCCTCAGGCAACCGCACCGCCGACTCTCATGGCTACAAGCGCCACTTCTCCTCTGGCTATCTCCCACAGCAGGATCCCAAGACGTGGAACAGCATAGGAAGCACAAGGAGTGGGAAAGAACCTGGTGTCATGGACCTGGAGTTGAACAACATGCAGACGTATGGAGTGACCGTCTCCGGCGACTCCAAGAGCTTCGGTGGGAGTGCAAGTCCCAGTCGCAGCGGACGAGGCTCGCAGGCGAGCAGCGATGCGATATTCAGATCCGAGGAGCTGGACAGAATAGAGTCGAGGGCTATTGTTAGGACGACGAAGGTGACGATTGTGACATCATGAGCTTTATACCCTATTTCCTATCTACCTCCGTACCTGCTAGCAATCGTACATTCATCATTACCTGCGTACTGAAAACCATTCTCCCCTCCATCGCCGACCTCCCATCATCACGCACCCCGCTATCACTTCTACGGAAACCCGCCATTAGCCGCTTTCATCGCAGCCTGCCTCTTCCTGCGCGCCTTCTCATCTACTGCAACAAACGCCACAAAAACCTGATCCTGCAACTCCTGAATTAGATTCACACATAGCGTGATCTTTCCCCTCTTCCCAATCGAATGCGCCTCCTTCTCATACGTCGCAATCTGCGTTCCAGCCCCGTCTTGCAACACGAAATTCCCAACATTCTTAATGCCAGACTGCTGCTCCCAGCGAAACGGATTCGTCTGCGGCGCCGCGGGCAGATCGACGACAGCGATCCGCGAGGCAAAGCCTTCGGGTTGGACTTGGACGGCTTGCGGGCCGGTGCTGGTTATGGGGAAGTCGATGTCCGTGTGCTTGTGCCATTTGTGCAGTGTGATGTGCCCGATCACCTCGCCGGTCGCCGGGCCACGGTGGACAGTTAGATTGTTCTTAGATCCGTCTTTGTATTGTACGAAGTAGGCGGGTGTGGTGCCGTCCGGGTAGAAGATGGTGAGGGTCTTGCGGCCGGTGAAACCGTTTTCGGCTTGGATGGGGAATTCCATGATAGGATTGGAATATTGAGGTTGGTGCTGAGATTGGGATTGAGGCGTCTGTTGTGGATGCAGTGGAGCCTGGTGGAGTCTGTTCGCGCGACGCTCTTGTAATCTTGAGTGCATGTTTGCAGATTGGAATTATTATGGGTTGGGTTGAATTGTTATGGGTTGGATTGAAGTCGTGGTTTCAGAGGGACATTGGAGTATTCGAGGAGTCGACGCCTTATATGTGTATCTAGGAAGCAAGTAAATGCAATGGGGGCTCAAATGCGTATAAGCCATGTTCGCAGGGAGATCCTACACTAGGATGGCTAGGCGGCGAATCGTTCTTCATGCCGCAAGGTTCCCGAGGGGTACTGCTGGAGTAATCCTAATCTGGACGGCCTTCTTACATATGTGGCTAGTCCAATCGCCCCGTTGTATTATTAGTAGCGATGTGGACAGAATATCCAAGTTTACGTTGCCTCTTTCTTTCAGCTTATTGGAACAGAAGCATCCTGCGAAGTTGGATTTCCGTATCGGGTACTCTTGTTGCGAAGATGATCGGCGCGAGGCGCAATAAGCTTTTGACGTCATTCTCGGCCCCCACTACAAACCCAGTGAAGAAAGGCTTATCAGAGTAGGGAACGCTTAGCGAGGCTGTCCTAGGGAACGAAGAGGTCGTACCAGAATATCTATCACGCACTCTATCCTTCTCACTCTTCAGAAATTCGCTGAAAGTATCCTAGTCAGCAGCATGTAACAACAAGACAGGGAAATGAACGGCTTCTTCGTGCCGAAGCGCACCCAAAGCCGGCAGTACTAAATGCAACAAGAGCTGGCGGAGACGATCGAATTCAGTTTGGGAATAATCATTGCTATGAGTATTAATATAAGAAGGGTATTCGGTCTAACCGTATCTACTGCTGTCTATGCATTCGTTGCTTTCATCATTCGCATTTTCATCCGCCTCAACATCATTGACCCCCTTGTTCTCGAACCTCTACACCGCGACCAAGGTCAACGAGCCTGCTGTGCTGGCCCAGCCGGTGATGTCGCACCTTATACCGTCGTAAGGCGGGCCGCCAATGCAAGTCAGGTAACTGTTAGGTTGTCCAGCGCTGTTTCCGACGACATCGTGGCTGCCTACAAGCTGCTTCTGGGTACCATTGCTGAAAAAAGACATTAGCATCTGAAGTTTGGGTGACATGTTGCCCTTCCAGAGAAACGAGAAGGAAGAAACTCACGCATCAGTTTCCGTCTTCGTTACACTGAGTGTAAAAGCAGTCTCTGTGAAGGTGCCTGCGCTCGTTGGGCTCAGATAGAATTGGACGCCCTCAGCGGCGCACGCAAATGGCGTCGTTGGTACGTGGGTATACGTCCAGTTGCCAGAGCAAGCCACTGCGCCAGACGGGAAAGACACGGAGAAGTCGAGCGTCGAGTTGAACTCGTGACCGCTCCAATCATTCCCAGGAATACCAGTGTCACGGCCCATGAAGTGGGCCTTCATTGAGGGAACAGGCCAGCTCTCTGAGCGAGAGGCAAGTGGTGCTGAGAGGACCGCAGAAGAGAAAGCGAGTACGCTGAAGAATATTGAAGGAGCCATTATTGGAGGTGGTCTTGGGATCTGCAGAGCGATTGGCGAGTATTTCTAGGATAGCGATAGGCTTGTTGTAGGACAGGTGATGAGTTGTGAAGGCGAGAAAAGGGCCGTCTTTGACTACACTCTTATACTTGCAAAAATACGAGCTAATTCGATATCGAGCAGGACGGAAGAGTACACGGCAGAGGTATCCACACTGTGGTTGGTGACACGGCATGCCGCCACACGACGACGGCGCCCTCTTCGGTGGTACAGGCAGATGGCAGTCAGCTCTGTACTTGCAGACGCATGGACATCAGCGTAGCAGTCGCGTCTGTGCAACATTTCCTCGCTGCTCGTTCAGCAGATCGCTATTGTGAAGGTAGGAACACTCAAAGGCATCTGGCGTGCCTGACATGGGACCTGCGCGCCTTCCGGCACGTTCGATCGCGGGATGGCCGGGTGGCTGCATGTTATACGGACCGCTATGGGCACCTAACGTCAGCCTCGACAAATGAAAGCATCGAAGCTCAAAGGTTCCTGCAGCGATGCGATGTGGGTGGAAGCTGATCTCGACGTATTCTTAGATGCGAGAGTGGCGCAGCTCGTGTGGTCTTCAGCCAAGCTGAGTACGAACGGCACCTGAGTTCGCTGTAAGCACTCGGAATGCCAATCAAATGTTCCATACTGATAGCATTTCATCTTTGTAGGGAACGTGATGATGAGATCTCGTAGTCGCTGATATTGATCCCGTCAGCGTCGTAACCTGCCGCTGGCGAATGGGTTTCGTCAGCACTGCGTGACAGTCACGTTAGCTGCAATTGGACCGCGCTCTTTCTGATCATGAAATGTATGTGGGTATGGAGTACATCCCAATGTCGCCGCGATATTTGCTACTGCTAATCTTTATAACTTGCGGGTGGGATAGCAGTGAAATTAGACTCAAGGTCGTCTCGAGCTGCCCTTCTTTCGCGGTCCGATGAATCCGGGGGCCAAATCCTTAGTTGACCGTGTAATTTGCGGTATGCACGCAAACAAGGACGGTCGAGTTGTTGAGGATAGTCGTCGTAAAGCATCGCAGACCAGACATGCGACAGATGGGGAAGACGGGGAAGACGAGGAGTATGGGCAAACAACATGTGCGGCGCAGTCAAGCTACTGTTTTACTCGTGCGGATCGGCTTACACCTCAAGCCGTCCGGATGAAATGCGGACAGCAAGTCGGAGCCGGTCCCTGAACGCCGTCTCCGAAGCGATCTGTGCGACCATCACACGTCGCGTCCGACGGCACCTCCCGCGGAGACGATATCGTAGGCTCGGTCCTCCTGAGGACTACGAGGCTGTAGCCGACCGAAGGCTGTTGGCTTCATGAAAACGTGAATCTATAAGATACAGCTCGAGCTGCGCAAAGTAAGTATCCATCTTATCACAGTCAACAGCACTTTTCAGTAGAGCATCAACTCAATCACATTGATTCCATCCCATCATCCGAACACCCAACTCACAAATATTCTTCAATATGCGCGTCCTCATTATCGGAGCAACTGGCCGCACGGGCAAGGTTGTGGTCAACGAAGCCCTCGAGCGCGGGCACACCGTCACAGCTCTAGCGCGCAACCCGGACTCGCTTACCAGCCACCAAAGGCTCAACGTCGTCAAAGGTACACCAGAGAAGCAAGAAGACATTGTTGCAGCAATCCAGTCAACGGGAGAAGATGTCCCCAGAGCTGTCATTGTTACGCTCAACGCCCGTCGGGAGTCTGACTCCCCATTCGCGAAACCCATCGGGGATCACCTTTTCATGACTCATGCCAACGAAAACATCCGGGCAGCCATGAAGGAGACGGGCGTCAGGAAGATTGTCATCATGTCCGCTTTTGGTGTTGCAGAGTCGCTTGACAGCCTCAATTGCCTAATGAAGGGCGTGATCAAATACTCGAATATGAGTGTCCAATTCAAGGATCACGACCGAGTCGATGCCGAGACGAAAGCGAGCGGCTTGAACTTTGTCATGGTGCGGCCAGCGATGCTGAAGGACACGGAAGCATTACCAATCAAAGACCTGGAGGACGACGGCAAGCTAGGCTCTTTCATGCCGTCTTGCAGTCGCGCGAGTGTGGCGAAGTTCTTGGTCGATGCTGTGGAGCGGGATACTTGGGACGGGAGGACACCGGTCATCTGCAATTGAAGGTATATGGCTTTGGGTCTAATCTGTACTATATAGTTTGTGAGTGGAGTTAATGATCAAAGTTAGAAAGAAATCGATGTCCATGACATGCGACTCGCTCAAGTGCTGTCTCGAAATCCACTACAATTCACTGTTTCTGGTCTACATCTTCACAGGGCAGATCATCGAGAAGCTGCAAATTCACATCAAACTTTGCCGGTCATAAATTAACTGATTCCAACTACCCATCAGGTCCAATGCTTCACGAGAGCAGCATCAAGCCATGAGCATGACTGCATGGGGCGTAGTCAGAGCGGCGCGGAATTGTTAGTGTTGCGAGATCGTCAACACCTCTGGAGCTCACTGAGCCTTATACAGACCTCTGCCGGCGTTCGAATACAGGTCTAAGACCTTCATAATATCCTCCAGCCATGTCTTCAACACATCCTATCAAAATCGCCATCATCGGCGGCGGCCTCGCCGGCGCTACATTGATGAACGCACTACTCAAGCATCCTCACCTCGACGTTGATATCTACGAGTCCGCACCCGAGTTCTCGGAACGCGGGGCAGCTGTCGGGATTGCAACCAACGCGCAAGCGGCTCTTGACGAAATAGGAGAACCAGTATCTAGTGCATTGGATCGGGCCGGAGCTGTTGTGATGGCCACTAGTAGGTTGTGTATAGTCTGTCGATGTCCCACCTGCAGGTAAAGCTCTGGAAGATGCTTATTATGATCAGGCAACAGGTTCAAATGCACTAGATGTGTTATTCGATCTGGCCGGGGAACAGCGTGGCAAAGTTGTGCATCGTGCTGCGCTGCTTAGTGAACTGCTTAGACCTATCGACAAGACGAGGACGCACACAAACAAGAAGTTATCTCGTATCGAAGAGCTCTCAGGCGGCCGTCTGAGACTTGTTTTCCAGGACGGTGTAACTTCCGAGGTCGATGCTGTAATTGGCGCGGATGGCGTGCGTGGCTTCGTGCGAGAACACATTCTTGGAGCGGATCATCCTGCTCTAAGAGCACAAGTGAGCAGATTCAAAGACTCACGCGCTCTTCTTCCTATGGAGGAAGCGAAGGCTATACTCGGCGCTGAGTACTTCGACGAATCGCATAGACAGTATGGCTGGATCGGGGATGGCGGCTTCTTCATGCACGATGTTCTCGACAACGGCAAAACTGTGCAATGCGTTCTCTGTATCGACACTGCAGAGGCATGGGGAAGTGACGCTGAGAGTAAAGATTTGTATCGGAGTTTGCTGGAGCAGGCACTGGCTAATTGGACAAACACACCACTTAGGAGAGGCATCGTCGAAGTGGGTACTTTCTATACTGTCATGAGATTTGTCACTTATGATCATCACAGGCAATGCTACAAAACCCAGAGCTAAAAGCCTATGCGCAATCCCATCACTTCGTTGACGCCCCTACGTACGCAAAAGGCCACGCCTGCATCATGGGCGACGCAGCTCATTGCATGACTCCATGGCAGGGTTCGGGAGCCGGTATGGCGATCGAGGATGCGATGATTCTTGAGACCCTATTGAGAGAGGTTACGGATCCGGCTGAGATTCCAGCTGCTTTCAGAGCTTATGATGAGGTCCGAAGGCCGAGGACGCAGAGGGTCGTGCATAGTAGCTATGGAACTGGACTGATACTATCGGGCCGAGGATCGGATACTAGGTTGGATAAAGATAAGATCTCGCAGGCGCTGCCGCCGAGATGGGGGTTCATCTATGAGTTTGATATGAAGGAGCATAAGAGAGATGCCTTGACGGCTTTCGAGGGGCTTTCATGAACCCAACACTGTCATTGTACTTATGCTTAGCGCTTCCCATAGCATACTTATTTCCTTGAGAACGAGATCTGCAATTCACTGCGATTAATTTTATACAAAAACTAGATGCATATGTAGAAACAATACCCCAACATTCAGGAAAGGGCGACTCATCCACCCGATGCTGCTAACATGGCCTCTAGAACCCCATCTTGCACGAGCACCTCTGTACCCCAGCATGAACATCCAATTGATTATCCTTCCTCTGTTGCCGCATCCATCATAACAAAATTTGACTAGATTCTCAACACTTACCATCTGCTACTTTGGGGAGGTGAAGTCATTTGAAGGAGCTAAAATGTATTAAATGGAGACCGAAATACTTCACAGTTTCCGTGATTTCTGAATGAGATGATGACCAAGACTCAACAAATGACTTCAACTGAAGCTCTTACGAGCAAAAGTCTACTCTCTTCATCATATCAAGCAACAACGGACGCTCTTGCAACCAAGTCTTCAATTCCTCCTCTCTAGAGAAGCTCCCACGAGCTAAGCACTCAACAGCCAGATAATCAGTCAAGCCTTGCAAGATCTCGCCTCAATATGATTATTCAAAGACTCTTCAAACTCAACAAGCTCTTGAACTACATTACCCGACTGCCTGCTGGTCAATGACGCAAGCTCACACTCCGTCCTTCCCACCCACCTTCGACAATAACCTTCTTGAACACCCAAGCACCAACGTTCTTTCTACTTATACCCCACGCAGTCACATGTCCAGGCGCTTTCGGCCTGTCCACTTTCGTGTCAACATTCCAAATCCACCCTACCTTGACACTTTCTAGCCCATTCTCCGGCCCATCTGTCAGGATTGATGGTCGAATAATGACAGATTCTCGAACATGAGCGCCATTATCGTCCAGCGCGAGCTTTTCCATGTTGAGCTTATCGTTGTGCGGCTCCACTAATAGCCACCAATATAACGGCGCGAATAACCATGGCAGATTGTGATTGCGACGATCGGGACCGGCGGTCGAGGAGATCATGATCAAGAGCGGTTTCGCTCTGTCTGTCGTGGTGAGGACATTTTGGTTGGCGAGTTCGTCGATGGCCGCGAAGTTGGCCGCCATACCGTCCTCACATATCGTAGGGTCGGGTAGACGCAGGGGTCTTCTTATGGACCAGCTGAAGACTGGGTATGTTCCTATCGCGGTGAGGATGATGTCGACTAGGTATTTGTTGTCAACCGGGCTGATGAGGACTTTGGCCACATCGTCGGGTTTCTTTGCATCGCCTTGCACAACAGTCAGGCATTTCTGAATTGTGGTAGCCGGTATGCTATGCTCTGAGGTAAGTAGCTCGTGCAGTTTATTGGGAGTTCGCGCGACTGTAGGGTGTGAGCGACAAAATTCACGGTAGTTCGGGACATTAGCTTACGAGCTGTGCAATGATGTTTTGCTTTGAGCGCATGCGCAAGAGCAGCGGCTGTGACACCACCAGTGGCGCCAAAGAAAGCGATCGTCTGCTTAGTTGAACTCATAGTGATCAATGAGTAGGCGTCGAGGTCGGGCGTCCTTGGTCTGGCTCTGATTTTCCCTCGACATGGTCTCTTTATACGATTTCCCTGAATGTTATGAGTGAAGTCTGCGCTCTTCTGCTTCGGAAGTCACCGCTGAAATTAGACATGACCTTCGGTTCAAGGTGCGAAAGTTGGACCGTTCGAATGATCATTGGCCCTGTTTGCCCCATATTCTGACCGATACATATCTAAGATCAGCTGTCAAGCGCAAGTTGTTACGGGATTGAGGCTTTTCGGATCCTGAATCCCGCGGAAGGGTAGCTAACTATCCGTATTTGGCTAGTCTGACGGCTTTGAAATGGGGAAATGTCAATCCCGCCACGAATCCCGCTTCTCCTTGACACTTACAATCATCGGCTACATTCAATCTGCATCAACGAGAATTTCTATGGGACCTAATGATCAACAGGAAGGAGAAGAAATCGGAGCACCATACGGGCAGGCATGTACGACGTGTGCCACCGCAAAGCGGAAATGCCTAATCCGCCCTAACGGCAAGTGTGAAAGGTACTACTTCCCTCTTTATCTCTCTTCAACTCACTAAAATCAAACCTTTCATTGTTCAAGATGTGAACGAGCAGGCAAAGATTGTGTTCCGATTGCAGGTACGAGGAAGCGCGTGGCTAGGAAGCGACCTTCCTCTCGACGACGGATCCGTTTGGGAGGTAGATTGGACGACCTTGTTGCTCTGCTTAGAGCACAGCAGGCGGTTGGCCCTGTTGACACTGGGATATTGCCACACCTTGCCCTCCTAGCAGACCATGTCTCTGCACCGGGATACAGTTCAGGTCCTATATCCTCTACCCAGCAGCCCTCCAACTCCACACATGCCATCAACGGAAGTCACGTGAAGTTTAGTTCAGCATCCCAGCCTGATGGGGAATTGGCGCTTAAAAATTTCGAAATTTGCTATCTTAATTCCCTCCCCTTTATCTTCCTACCATCCTCAACGACCGCAGCGCGACTCCAAGCCGAAAGACCTTTCCTGTGGTCCGTCATCCTTGCCTTATCTGCAGCATCTCCCCACGAGAAATGGGAATGTATGCAGAAAGCGCAAGCAAAACTGGCAGAAGAAGTGGTTGTCAACACAAGATATAGCATAGACCTTCTCTTAGGGGTCCTCATTGCTTCCAGCTGGCCTTATTTCTTGTACGAAAAGAAGCCACCACTTCCTCTACTGATGAACCTCGCTGCGACTCTGGTCTACGAACTTGGCATTGACAGGCCAGCTATGGGTACACACGCCAACACCACCCCATGGAGTAGGCATATGGGAGGTGAGAAACCACGCACAAACGAAGATAGGCGTGCCTTGATCGCATGCTTCATTCTAGCGTCTACGTAAGTGACACTTGAACTTGAACTTGATCTTGGATCTTGACCGCTGACTGGTAAAGGCTCTCTCCAAGTGTCATGAGGAATGAATCCTTCCTTTGGTCTTGTCAAATGGAGGATGACGTTGAACACCTGTGGAGACATCTAGAATGGCCCGGTGATCGGAAACTTGTCGCCTTGGCTCGAATTTGGAAAGCCACAAACAAGGCCAACACTTTGGCTCACGACCACGAAGTTGTTTCGACCAGCAAAACCTCCGCTGAAATCTACGTGCATATCCTTCAGGCTTCCTTGGAGCAAGTCAGAAGCGGGATACCTTCAGACCTTCTCGATGACAGTCAGTACAGCCTTTTCGATTGATAGATACCAGACACTAATGCTGCCCGAATGCAGAGATCGTCCTTACACACTTTTACAGTGCCCAGGTGCTGAACTACGAAATAGCACTGTCGCTCCCAGCATCCGATGTCATTAGCGCCAACGATTTCCGGCGACTAGACTATCTCTTCCTGCTCCTGCAAGCGACACGTTCTTTACTCGACACGTATCTATCACTTACGCTTTCGGAGGTAGTAGGGTATTCAATGTCTCTGATACGACAGGTCATTCGTGGCCTTTCCGTGCTCTACAACCTCTCTGCAATCGAGGATGGCGCCTGGGATCCGTCAACTTCTAGACGTCCTGCAGATGTCCTCGCATACTTTGAGCAACTTGTCAACCGGATGGGACGAGCCCATATGAAGTTGAAGTCGGCCTCAGGGATGGGAAGAGACGAGTCTAGCTGCTTTTCGAAGTCTGTAGACTGCTGGAATTCTGGTATGCCACGATGGGTTGAAGCTCTCGCAAGATCGTCAGTCGCACCTGACCAACGAAGCTGCCAGCGCTAAGTTAGGACAATTTGAGATGGCAAGCGATGCATGATCTACAGATATGCTAGCTAGCATACGAATACTCGCGGATTCTGCACGACGGTATGGGGCGCGAACCTACACACGCAGAATTCGTTCACCCCTCTAGTCGATCAACTCTCTTGTAAATACACCCCTCGGGTCCCATTTCTTCTTTAGCGCCCTGAGCTTTGCTAGTCGATGCTCGTTCCGGAAGCGCAGCTCAATCGGACCGCTTCTTGTGCCGTTCACAAAATCAACATACTCCGTCTCGTCAGGCCCTCGCATGATCTCAATTGATTTCTTGTTGGCGGCGTCAACCCTTTCTCGACTTGTCGGATCTCTGTACCAGATGAAGTTGTTCCTGTACATGTCAGTTCTGGTCACTGTGAAGGGCGTGGATGAAACATACAGCCAGAATCGGATGTCATGAAGACTGTTTGCAGACTCGAAGCCTGGGGCTTTGGCGAGTCGAGAGTCCCACTGGAAGTTGAAAGAAGTGTCTATTGCATCGGGACAGTTTGTGATCAGGTCTTTCCACACTTCTACGACTTCGAGGAATGCGGCCTTGTCGAAACGCGGGAGTCCGACGACCCCGAAATCTTTAAAACCCCCGTGTGCATTAAAGGCGTCTCGGCCGTCTGCGACGCAGTGTAGCGGTATGGCAGCGCCTTTTGCGAAGACCGGTTTCAGATCGTACAGAGCCTTGTATGCATTCTGCGCGTCGTCGGGATTTCCAGTATATCTCGCCGCAACAGCTATCATCGGATTACGTGCCGGTGGGGGCGCCATCAACATCAGCAAGCCCGCAGTGGCCTGAGAGCTGTCGTCCATTAGCACTTGCATACTAGAGCACACCTCGTCAGCCCGATGAACCGGAAACATGAAGATCCCAGTCCATATAAGCCCTTCTTCGTTTCCAAGTTTAGCAAATGGATACGTCTTGACAGTGAGCTCGGTCTCTACTCCAAAGAATTGTCCAGCTCCGCGTAGAGCGTAGAGAAGATCAGGCTCTTTCGTCTCTGTGACTTCTACAAGGGTTCCATTTGCGTCGATCATGCGCGCAGACAGGATCTGGTCTGAGCCATACCCAGTGATGGAAGTCACGACCGATGCACCTCCACCGAGGAAGTAGGGGATCGCTCCGACTGGGTTGCCGTTACCGAGAGCTGCGAAATGTCACCAATGTATCCTTCCGCATTTAGAAACCTAGAGAGTATACCTGTAAAGAGCCCATGCTCGGCGAGCGCCACTGCGACCTGTTTTGCCACTATGCTCCCCTTGAGAGTCGCCGTGTGCGCTTCCACATCGACCTCAATACCGGAATAGTTGCTCAGGTCGACGATGACACCAGTTTCATCGATGGTAGACCATGTGCTATGTCCGCCGCTCTTGGCGACAAAAGGAACGGTTGTTTCGGAGGCCCATTGCACCTGGACATCCAATGAGAACCCTATTTCTACCTGGACTAACGCGGGACACGATTCTTACCACTTTCTGTATCTGCTCCTCGGTTGTTGGGAGAAGGATTGCTGCTGGTGTCTTACGATCAATATCCGACCACCTTTCAGCAAATGTTCGGAACTTGGCGGAAGACTGATCCGTCAGGATCTCGAGATCCGGGATGCTGTGGCCGAGAGGTTCCAGCTCGCTTAGAATATTTGCCTTCATGGTAGCACAATGTTTCGAATGTGGAATGGATGATGACGTTTAGAAGGTTATGGTGCGAAACCGAGCTCCCTCATGCAGTGGAGTTCAGGATTCGTGCGAAGTGGATCCTTCGCTCGTAAGCTGACCAAGCCTTCCCAAGGTATCTAGTGTCTTCGCCCGACCGCAAAATCGAACCTTCTTTGTACTTCACGCGGTCTTGACTGTCGCCTGACCCGAGCCGTACGTGAAAGCCCCTGATCTGAAGGAAGAAACGATTGGAGAAAGACAATTGGGAATTTCGAGGTCGCAAGATCTGATCATGGGCTCATATGTCCCCTCGAACTCCTGAATTACTTCTTGGATGTCAGCTTTGTAAATGCACACGCAAGCTGGTGATACAGAAATCCCTGATGACTGTCTTGTTTGAAATTTCTGATCCGCTGTGACCTGATTTTCACCATCTTGATTCGTTATATGAGTGGAAGTTTCTTAGAGTAGCAAGACTCTGGAGGTTACTTCTGGGATTCATGCCGTAGGTATAGACACGGTACCTACAATAAGTTGGTCCTACAATGAGTACCGCATCATCTGGTTCAATACGTTTATGCTAGGCCTAATAGGGTAGTAACTCAGGACAGCTATCGGACGTAAGTGGCTAAAAAGCTACTGTAGGGGCAGGAAAATTCTAACGCCCGGGCCATCTCCTTAGCTACACCTGTCCCTAGCTAGTCGGTAAAACTTAAGAAACACTCTAATTGGCCTATCTGAGTTACTACCCTATTAGGCCTAGCATAAACGTATTGAACCAGATGATGCGGTACGGGTGTTTATACCGTGATTGCGTCGGTTGCTGAAACCGAAACGTGCGCTACTGGACCCCGTTCACCGATCGACACGAACATTGTGGGTTCTGGCCCCCACATATACACGAAACAAGGCTTGTCAGGCGCGCTGTACCCTGTGAGGTAAAGATCTCACGATATACCCGTGCTAAGCCTTCCCACAGTCTTGACCTAGGATTTAGAGTACCGCATAATCTCTTGTCGTTGGATCTATCTATGCCCGATTCGAAGGAGAGCTCCAGGAGCTGATAAGCTCGTATGAAAGCGGATCTCACTCCGTCTGAGAAACTATGCAGTAGTCAGCATCAGTAGCTTTTCCCACTTTATCTTGCTGGCTAGCTCCAGGAATACGAGCGCCAAGAATGTACCGCGCGGAATGGTCCTTTGACTGGTTGACGGCGGGATTGATTGTGGCACAGCAGGCACATAGGCCGTCAGTGCTGATGCTCCCGGCGTGATTTTGATAAAGTACGCGGAGGCTCTCGCCCGCAACACCATTGGTGTCGAATCTGAGTCTCCGGGGACTCTTCCCCTTCTGCCTGCTCATCCAGCACAATGCGCAAGTCCAGTCGCAGCATGATACTGAGGTCTAAGGTGTCCTTCGCCTTGGCCCTGGCTCTTTCATTTCTTCTAATCACATGGTGCTGGCATAGTTCCCCTTCTGCGTCATCAAAGCCGCCGTATCGACTGTTCGAGTCGTCGTCCCCTTTGCCGTCCACTCAGTATGCTATTGCGACATTTCTCACGGGCCAGGCAACGAACGATGATTCTTACTTCGTAGCGACCCGCGTCTTAACACACCAGCTTCTCCACGCGCCTGCGACTCGATGCAACTCAAGCTCAACCTCTTTCCTGGTTCTTTGCTCACAAGATGTCTCCACAGAGCAAAAAGAAATTTTGCGCAAAGACGGCGCCACAGTGGTCGAAGTCCAGGACGTACCGTTGAACTGGTGGATATACTCTGGCGTGCAGCGATGGAAGGAACAATTCACCAAGCTCCGAGTCTTCGAGATGACCGAGTACAAGCGCATACTGTTCATCGATGCGGACACGCTAATCACTGGTCATCTTGGAGACATTTTCGACGAACCCGAAGTGAATACCCTCGCGCCTACCCTGTCTTCACGCAAGGAGCAGATGCGCAAAGATGAGTCGCCCTTTCCGACGCAGTGGCTCTTCGCTGCGCGATCGGACAACCAGTTCACTGGCGAGCGCGAGCACTCCACGCCGCCACTCCAGACACCGTCATTCAGCGCTGGCTTCTTCCTCGTTGCCCCCGACAAGGAGATGTACCAACATCTGCTCGCCGTCATGTCGCACTTTCACCGGTTCGACCCTTTCACAATGGAGCAAAGCCTCCTCAATTACGTTTTCCGTCGCGAAGGCGCGATGCCGTGGCGTGAGCTACATTGGAAGTGGAGCGCGACGTGGCCGAATGAGAAGGATCTCGATATGGGGGTCGCGAGCTTGCATGAGAAGCTGTGGAACACTGGACCTCAGAGGCTGCAAAATATATGGAAAAACAGGAAAGACGAGATGATCCGGTTCCAGGAGGAAAGAAGAGTGAATGCTGTTACTTGATGTGGGAATGAAGAGGAGGAAGGAAGCCAACAAGCTGCGATGATCTCTCTGGTGCCATCGTTCATGACGGACGATCCATGGAGAATGTCTAATAATGTCGGCGCCGCCCCCAATAACAAAAACAACAATCCGACGCCACGCCGTCGCCATTGTTTCTGGCGATATCCCGCGAGGAGCGATACCACAGGGCTCTCCTACCACGTGCCCGCATTATCGATTCACAGCTATCGCGTATACGTGGGAATACGCGAGCACCTGCCCTTCCTGGAATACGAAAACCATCCTATTGGGACGGAGATTCACCCACGTCATACCCGTCTCACTCGGAGTACCCTCGGGGCATTTCCAAATATTTCATCAACCCGCCGCGGAGCCTACCAAGCCTAATCATAGGTATCTTTACGCGATCGGTGTAGACCTCCGGATACTAAGCCTAATCGTAGGTATCTTTGCGCGATCGCCGGGATCCATCGGCATCGGAGCGGCAGTGGGGTGGTGATTGTCTATCGTACGAGAGATGCAGGGTCTCGCTACTACAACCACGGTGAACCACCGCTCATCGTTCGTCGCTCGAACATTGTCGTTACCGCCCTTCTAACTCAAACAAACATAGTTCCTCATACCATTCAGGCGTAGTCTAGATCCTGTGTCGGTCATCAATCTCTCCCGATCTCTGGGTAACGGGGCGCAGCGGACTACACGGCGTTCATGTCTCATTTTCCCCTCCCGCCACGAGCTTGCAGCGCTGGAATGAGCACCTGATACGCTCCAATCATCTATATAGACATATATGATATCTTAATAGGCCCCGCCTCGCTTTCGGATAATTTAGTATTCGCTGCATATCCAAGATGCCTTCAGCTACCCGAGCCTCGCATCTAGTAACAACCCTAGCACTAAATGTAGCGGCGGTGGAGTCCTACCTGCACGGCGAAGGACACCCTGAACTTTCCATCGAGGACGATGTTCCGCATTACCTACAATCCAACCCTGCCTTTATCCAGCCGCGAGATACGATTATCCAAGCTTGTAGAGAGTTGCTAGTCATGGTCCAGGGCGCATATAGCACGATAACATCTCAAAGGGTCCGCCACTTCCCAACCATTCCAGCTCTACATTAATGCTTCGTCAGGCCGCCGAATTCGCCAACACTGCAGCAGTCTGCCATTTCGACATCGCCTCAAGTTTCCCCGAGGGACAGGAGTCGGCCACCTTCGATGAGCTTGCCCAAAATTGTAAACTGCCTGAGCCGGATGTGCGAAGGATTGTTCGAGGGTGCATTCCTAATTACATTTTCCAGGAGAAGAATGTTGGTGAGGTTTCGCATACGGCGGCGTCGAAAGCTTTAGCAAAATGCAATTTACTGCGTGAGCATGTTGAGATGATGTGTGGTGAGATCCTCCCAGGAGCATTGAAATACACGGACGCCATGGAGAAGTGGCCGGGCTCGGAAGAGCCAAACCAGGCAGTGCGTCGGCGTCTTTCATCTTCGTGTCTCAATGCAATTACTTGGTTTGTGTTGCTGATCTAGGACACTCACAGGGCTTCAACATCGCAAACAACACGCAACACCCTGCTTTCGAGCACATGGCAAAAAACGGGCGCTTAGAGCGATTCACGAATTCCATGAAAGTAGCCAGCATGAGTCCTGCAAACTCGCCAATATGGCTTGTAGAACACTATCCATGGCATTGCTTAGATTCCGGAACTCTAGTCGACGTAGGCGGTTCGAGTGGCGCCTATTCTATTCCAATAGCGGAGCATTACCCCGAGATGAAGTGTATCATCCAAGATCTGCCAAACGTGGTGCATCGAGCGGAAAAGGAGGTACCAGATAATCTTCGAGATAGGGTGACCTTCATGCCACACGACTTCTTCACAGAGCAACCTGTCAAGAGTGCAGATGTGTATCTCTTGCGCTGGGTGTTACATGATTGGTCTGACAAGTACGCGATAAGAATCATTCGAAACTTGATACCAGCGCTTGCGAAACATTCGAAGATCGTTGTGCAAGAATTTGTATTGCCAGAGCCTGGAAAGATACCGACTTTGGAGGACAGAAATCTCAGGTGAGTGCGTCGGTTACTCGCAACGTACTCCTGCTTTTGGGAATGGTGGCTGATTTCAGATGAAAGAAATTATGACATTTGCATGAGAGGCTTGTCGAATGGGAAAGAGAGGGAAACAAAAGATTGGGAGTCGCTATTCGCCCGCGCTGATCCGAGGTTTCGTATAGTGGGCATAGTAAAGCCTCAGGGCTCTGCCTTGAGTATCGTCGAAATAGCTTGGGAAGCTTGAGAGCGCGCGGAGTGCATTTATTATCGAAGTTAGCTACGCAGATGATTCCTGAGGGGAAGTCGTGGAACATGCAGCTTAGTCGTGCTGCAACTCGCTCGTTTACCTAACTAGGGTAAGGTGTGCAAAGATATGCACATGTCCACACGACAAATAATCATTAACACGAGAGCGGTGTCTCAGAAACGCAATCTTGATGAAATATTCGAATATTGTGGCGCAGTAGCAGTGCTCGTATGCAATCATACGGAAGACTGCGGTTCGCCGCAAAACCAACGCGTTAGAGAATTGAAGACGCAAAGATGTTGCAAGCCCTCTTTATATCAAGCTAACGAATAATTTCAGGCTGAGTTGTTGGCCCGGTCCTTCAGCTTCACATCGGTGAGGCCAGCGCCAGAAAAGTGGGTCTGACGGCACGCCGCATGGCACCGGCTTACTTCTATACTTCCGTTCCGCAACCACGCCTCTCGCACGCTTCCCAGCTCTACAACTTCGTTCCGCAACATCCGCTCATCTCCTGTGGTATTTTCGTGTATCAGACATCTGGACACTCTTCAATTTGTTACTGGTCTACGTCCTGAAGTCCTCATCCGGTATCCTCACGATGTCCAATGAGAATCTTGGCCCCATTTTCGTGACCGGCGGTGCAGGGTTCCTTGGATCAACGATTGTGGAAGCTCTCCTTTCTGACCGTTCGTTTAACCCCGTGATCTCGAGCGTTGAGCCTCAACTCGCGAGCAACCGCCAGGTACCTGGAGCCATCTACCGTGACTGCGATGTCAGCAAGGCTGACAAGCTGAACGCACTTCTCGACGAGATCAAACCTCGGGTTATCCTACACACTATCGGTCCAGGATTCTTCTCACCTCCAGAAGCTCACTACCGAGTGACATATGACCTTTCCAAGCAGCTTGTTGCCATCGCGAAGAAACACCCTAGTGTCCAAGCGCTAGTATACACATGTACCGCCGAGGTCGTCGACTTGCACCCGAGTCTCAATGACCATCCACTCAAAGAAGAAGAAGCCACACTTCATAGTCTTCATTCAGGCCCGAACACCTATTCTCGGACCAAGGCCGCGACCGACGTTCTCGTGCGAGAAAACAACACAACCTGAGGCCCTCACGAATACCACCGGCAACTTCAGTAATCAGCTGCTGACCGCCGTACTGCGAACCACTGGGTTGTATGGTCCTCGCGACCGTCTGACAATCGTGGAGTTGCTGAAATGTGTCAACACACCAAAGACTCAATACCAGCTCGGCCCAAACACGCTCGTGCATGACTGGATGTACGTCGACAACTGCGCGCTCGCACACGTCCTAGCAGCAAAAGCTCTTCTCAGTCCTAAAGCCGAGTGCGCTGACGGCGAAGCATTCTTCATTTCAGATGGTGGGCCGAAGAAATTCTGGGACTTTGTTCGTGCTATCTGGACCCAGGCCGGAGATGCGAACTGGGCTCCTGACGGGCCTCACACAGTGAAGCAGATACCGTTCTGGTTTATAATTTCTGCAGTCGGGTTTCTGGAGTGGGCGTACTGGATCCTGACCCTCGGTATTGCGAGACCGTATTGGTCTACTTCGACTTATCATTATATGAGCCATGGGTGTTGGTTTGATATCAGCAAAGCCAGGAGAGTGCTGGGATACGAGCCGCTTGTTGATACGGATGAAGGTATCAGGCGCACGATTGCGTGGTTCAAGGAGAACGAAGGGTGGGAGAAAAAGACAAAGTAACGAAGAATGACGATGTTGTGAAGTCGACCCTGATAGGTCACTGAAGCCTTGTACGTACCAAGACTTATCTTTGGCGTTGCCCATATGTGAGATGTACCGGAACGCAGTAGTAAGTGCTCGTATCGCCAAAAGTACTAATTTCGTACGAATTTCCTTGTTAAAATATCAAATGTGGGGTAGGGTGTTGCATGCATGCTCTCGGGTGCTGCTAGGTTCCAGCCATCAGGAAATTGACGTTGTGTATAAACCTCAAACACAAATACTCAGTACTCGGTCTCTCTCGATCACTAAAGACGAGTCGTCAAAATAAGGCACAAACTCAAGCCTCAGGATCCGCCCCGCCAAGGCGGCTCGAGCTACGCCCGTCTACGCCCGAAGTTTCCACTCCGCCAAACCCGACGAGCCAAATAGCTTGAATACATCATCTTCGCTATGATCTCCTTCCCCAAATGTATCAACCCAAGAAGCTTCACCGCAGCATTTGCGTGCCTAGGCGCCAAGGCCTCCATGTTTAGCTTGCCCATCGTTGCAAAACACACGATGAAACCATGGAACGAAACCCGAACAAAACAGACCTCGGTATCTAAAAATACAACAGCACGTCTTTCGCTTCTTCATTCGATTACCATCTTCGGAAGGCACGTTTGCGAATCTTGCCAAGATGGATAGCGAAACTTGTGTTGGTCAGATCGTGCGGATGGCCTGGTGTTGGCGCCCGACGTGGCGGGCGGCCAAGTGTCTTAGGGAAACGCACATTTACAGCCAAGTTGTGTCGCAGTGAATGGTCGGAATCAAGATAGAGCAGAAGCAATGCATTGCCATGAGCTACCAGTTTGCGGCGGTGTATAAGAGGGGAGTGAGAAGGCTGTGATGTAGGAATCATCCAGCATCATTCACTCTAATCTTTTCAGCAACCTTCACTTCTAATTCTCTAGCCTGGAGCTGGATTGTTTGCGCATTCTTCTCAATCTTTAATTTTAGACGAATTCCCATCGTTACGAATCTCCTTTCAAGATGCAGCTCACACAACAGCTTGCAGTCCTCGCTGCCCTCTTCGCTTATGCCAATGCTCATGGAACGGTCGTCAATGTCAAGGGAGCCAATGGCGTCACTATGCCTGGCTTGACTGTTGCGGATGGCACTCCCCGCGATTGTTCTTCCAAGTAAGAAGAACTCCTCCTTTCCAAACATAGCAACAACAACTGACCTCCATCAGCGGCTGCGGCTCCCAGGCCGACACTGCCATCATCCGAGACCGCGAGATCGCCAGCGGCAAATGTGGTCCCTTGGGCCGGACTCAAGGCAATGGACCTGTGGATCCAGCAGTCATGATCGCAGCCTTCATGGGCACTGGAGCTGCCGCTGCACCACCAACCAACCAGGGCGCATCCGGCGCTACTGGTGTTGAAGACAACATTCCCAACAACGTTGCAGGAGGGAAGAAGCGACAGCTTCTCGGCGGACTCCTCGGTGGTGGCGGCAATGGAGGCGGTGCGGGCGCGACTGGCATCGGAGGACTTCTCGGAGGCGGCGGCACGAAGGCTGAGGGACCCCCAGAGAGCGGCGTTGCTGCAGCTGCTGGACAGGGTGCTACCAGTGGCTTGCCTACTGCTAACGCCGACGGGACTGTCGACATGACTTTCCGCCAGGTCAGTAGCCCGCTCTCCATCTCACTGACTGCACGTGCTAACGATGACTAGATCAACCAGGATGGTGCCGGACCATTCGAAGCCGCCGTTGACGGCACCTCAGGCGGAACTGACGCAGCTGCCTTCCAGGACGCCGAAGTCACCAAGGACGTGCCCGGCCTTGGTATCCAGGGTCTTTCTCTCGCTACCAGCACCGAGTTTGATATGCAGATCAAGGTTCCTGCTGGTATGACTTGCGACGCCACGGTTGCCGGCACTCCCAATGTCTGTATTGCTCGCGTCCGCAATGGAGCTGGTGCCGGACCTTTCGGTGGATCGGTCGCTTTCACTCAGAGCCAGGCTGCGAGGAAGCGTGCTATTGCCTACAGGCTGAAGAAGCGTATGGAGATTGGCAACATTCACTAGATGGATATTTGACCTGTCTGTCGACAAGAAGACTCTGTAGATTGGGATCCACATTCGTTGTATATAGACTAGCTGCTAGCGGCTCTTCTCAATTCATGTGATTATTGTTTAGCATCTTGCATCAATGCATACGTATGGTCATCATGTCTTGAACGTCCGATCTCTTTTATCCTCTATTGACATGGTATATACACAACCAACGCCTTCTTCTACGATCAGCCAACCTCCTTCTCTTCCAACACTCTACTTCGTCCCATTAACCTGCCCCTTCCCAAACGACTTCTCCGCTATACTATCTTCCTCCTCCACAAGCACACTCATAACATCCACCGTCCACTGCTGCGCCTTCTCATTCGGCGGCGCATACGGCCGTCTCGGATAAAACGTCTTCGGATCCGTCAACCCCAACTTCTTCCCCAAAAAGTGCCCGGCCCCAAACTTCGTCAACGCCAGACTCTTCTTGCACGCCCACTCCGCATGCGCCACTACCTCCTGCAACTGCCTCGCCTCGTCCTTCTTGCCGCTGATCCAGAGGTCGTAGATGCGGGCCGTTGATTTGGGGAACACGTTGCCCATACCGGTCACGCAGCCCACGCCGCCGGCTTCGAGGGTGGGGATCAGGAAGTCTGAGGAGCCGCCGTAGACGGAGAATTGGTCTGGTGAAAAGGTGGATGTTAGGCGGACGAGCTTGCCGACGTTTCCACAGGTGAGCTTGGTGGCGATGATGTTGGGGTGGTCTGCTAGGGCTGTGAGGTCGTCAGAGTTGAGGTCGATGCCGGAAGTTACGCCGGGGAACTATTCGTATACGAAATTAGATCTAGCTCAAGATGTCCCCCATTCGATTCGAGACACACACATATCAAGAGACAGAAACAGAAAGAGAAAGAGAAGATAGCTGATGACTTACGTTATAGCAAATAACAGGCAACCCACTCGCATCCGCCACATCCCTATAAAACCCCCTCAACACATCCTCCGTCACACTCTTCGCCCAAAAGCTCGGCGGCAGCAATAACGCAAAACTAGCCCCCGCCTCCTCGGCATCCTTCGCCAGCTCGATGCTCTCGTTCGTGCTCTGCCCGCTGATGCCCGCAACGATGGGGTAGTCGGGCACGCCCAGGTCCGTCACGGCTTTCCGCGCATTGCGCAGGACGGCCTTCTTCTCTTCGCGGGAGAGCAGGACCGCTTCGCCGTTGGTGCCTTGGTATACGAGCCCGTGCATGCCGCCGCGGACGAGGTATTGGGCGTGGGCGTACATGGCTGAGTGGTCGATTTCTTGGGTTGGAGTTGAGGTGTAAAGGGAGATTACGGGGGTGTAGACGCCCGGGGGCAGCATTTTTGCTTTCTTGGGGAGGGTGGATTTTGTGATTGGCATGATGGGCGGATTGGTATGTGAGTGTTTCGATGGATAGGAAGTGGTATCGGAAAGATGCTGAATATAGGGGTAGGAGGTAGCAGGAGATGAAGGTGTAAGGACAGTTCAATGAAAGATTCCTCGGGCTATTCTGAACGACGGTCTGCTTTTACAACCACGAGGTCGAAAGTCATTCTGTTAGTTCGCCGCTTTTCCGATAAAGCTTCCTGTTCCGAGCACGCGTTCCGGAGACTTGTCCCACTGCTAGCGCGTTGAACGTGGGGTTCTCCACTAAGAGAGGGGTGACGGGAAGAACGCCGAAACCGGGTTGCGTGCAAAGAACAGCAGGACAACTTGCAAACGGAGCATGACATGCGGGGGTGGCCGACTCAGAGCTGGTGGAAGTTGTACATGCTCCGATTTGCGGTGTTTTGTTGGCAACTCCCAAAGTGCCTAGGTCTCATGTATGAGCAATCGTCGAGGTGAACGTAGAAAAGGTTCCCACAGCAATGAAGCAGTGCAATCAGAACGCCCAAAACAGCATCGAAATCGTACACACGATGAACACTCCACCAAGAAGTGTCCTAAGACCTCCTCTCGTACCTCTCCCTCCCCTTCTTCTCACTCGATCCCAATCCCTGCGTCCGTCCCTGCTTCGACGCCTCACTAACATCAATATCCAGAATCCACAGCTCCTGCTCGCCAATACAATCAAACGTAATCGTCGCATGCATATACCCCAAGCCCGGAATCTCCACGCGGCTATAACTCTGATGTTTCTGCAGATCGCTGGTCGTCAGCAGGATGCGAATCTGCTCTTCTAAGAACGGCGACTTGAGCCCCGTCGGCATCGTGTAGATATCGATCTTGCCTAGATTCGACATGCCCAGGTCGTCGTGGCCTGTCTGCCCGGGCATGCGCACGCCGGGGTACTCGGTTTCGAAGACGACGGCGTAGGATGTCTGGCCGCACGTGTACAGGAGCGCCATGCGGCCTACGAAAATGGGGGTAGTGGCGTCGCCGGATATCTTGACGAGACTAAGGTCGATGAGCTGGTTCTCGCGCGCCTCTTCCCAGTACCAGTCCGTAGTGAAGATGCCTTCAAAGCGCAGAGGATAGGTTTTTGGCGGGCTGCGGCGAGTGAGGACGAACTTCTTCTCAATGGGTGTGGTGCTTTCTGCCAGGCTCCGTTTGGTGATGTATATGTCTTTGACTTCGGCGTTTCGCAATTGGCGCGATGAAATGCCCGATAGGCTTTCTCTTGTCCGGCCGAAGACTTTGTTGCGTTCGTCGAGCGCTTCGAGGCCGATGCCGATGAAGCCGAACTTGTCGCCCAGTCGTGCGCAGTCTAGAACGCCTGTGAAGGTTTTTGTTTTGCCGTCGCCCTGTGTATTCTGTGGTAGAAGAGGGAGTTGGATCTGCAAGCCTTGGTTTGTCAAGTGGTAGGGTCTCTTCCTCGTCCCGAAGGGTACAACATGGCTCGAGTGTGCAAAGGCGGCAGCAGAAGGAGCAAAGGCGCCAAACGTCGTTCCAGAAGCAGCATTAGGGTCCGGTCTCCAGGCGAAGAGTGAGTGATCTGCCGATTCCTTCATAATCTCCTCCTGCAGCCTCGCAAAGGCTTGTCGTCCCTCCCCATAGAGCAAGGGCATGTTCACCCCGAATATCCCCAGGAGACAGTAAGCCTCATCTTCAATCCGCGTCGAGTTCCTCTGCGAAGCCCAAGACATGCGCCGTGCAACGCTCAAGTTGCGGAGATTCAAATCGTAGCCTAGTCTTCTGTCAAGCACTGTCGGATCGATGCCGGTAATCTGGGCGATTTGCTTGCTGAGACGTGACTTGTTTCCCAACTCTTTCCAATCTTTCGAATAGAACACCATGGTCTTCGGGGCTATGAGTTCTTGAAGCGTCCATCCACGAGTGAACCATCTCGCTTTGGCAATTTGAGTAAAGTCTTCTGTGTAATCCACATCTCCGAGGTATGCATAGCAGATTTGGGAGTCCAGGTACCATTTGAACATGGAATTAATAGCTTCCGACAGCTCCGCACTGCTCGATTTGTCTATGCAGCATGTGTCGGCCCAGAAGAATCGCATGCCATCTTGTACAGCTTGCTGTGCTGCCAATCGGGTGGTACAGTTAGCGGAATGTTATCGACAAGCCAATGGGCTGGTCGCACTTACCACAGTATATTAGCTTGCGAAAACCCGCCTTCTTCTTTCCCTTCCCTTGGACCAGGTCTTTGAAACTGACTTCATCTTCGTCAGCACCCCAGGTGTGCGATAGAATGGCATATGGCGGAATGTTATAGCCAAAATGTTCCACTAGCCCAAAGCTGCCGTCGTCTTCGATACGTAGCAGGCGCATGAGGGATCACTTCAAAATAGATCGGACGGCACAGTGACACGACTGTAAAGAGAACGTGGGACGACAGATAGGTCGTCGCACAGTAGATAGTCTAGCGCTCTGTGATACTACGAATGCTTGGTGGGGTCAGGCATCAACGAGGCTGAGTTCAACGAATCCCATGAGTTCAGCCGCATCATGCAGCTTCCAAGCTAGGTATGACTTCGCGAAATCCGCAGGGTGGGGGCGATCAATCATTTTGAAAGCCACAATCTCGTTCACTTGATTTCTGGATTTCTTATTTTCCGAATCTCCACATCTATGTGAGCCAGAGTTCTCCCTACACTCTCCATCTCTCAACGACCTCTCCTAACGTCCTGTCTCCGCCTACATTACCTGGAAACACCACATAGGGCAGACCTCGCCACCTAGCACCCTCTTCATCACATCTCCAGAGTGGCACTCCCGCAGCTGCCTGGCCCACAATCATCGCCCTCTTCATCCCCAGACCCTTGGTGGCCATATCCGAAGACGTGATGCCACCTTTGGCAATGACGTACCTGGGCTTAGTCTCGAGTCTTACCAAGAACGAGACCAGTGCCGCCGCAACCGTCGCTCCAATGTCCAGCGAGGCCGAAGCATTTGACCCCGTTATCAGCGCCCGTGATGTCATGATCAGAACATCCTGAGGTTTCTGTAGCTCGGTGTTCGCAACCTGTAACGCGTGCTCAAGCTCCTTCTCTGACGCTTCCTTGCCCTCCAGCAGCTTATTCACATCCAGCTCCACTGTAATCAACTTCTCTCCTGCCATGTCCCTCAACGCTTGTAGCTGCGCCGTCGTCTTCGGCACATAGCTCCCCGCAATGATGAGCCCGCCTCTTGCCTGGTCCAAGCCAAGCTGTTGTGCCGAAATAGGCGGTATCGGATCAATCCCCAATCGCGCCGACACAAACGCAGCTCCAGACCTGAACAAGAACTTTCTCCCCAGCTTCGACGCCTTGAGGATACCCAGCACCACCACATCCATATCCTCCTCCGCCGCCGAATTGACCACCACCACACTCCCCTTCTGCACACGCATCAACACCTCACCAATCCTCTCCGCTCCACCCCTCCTAATATCATCCACCTCCAACCCCACAACCCTCTCCCTCTCAATACCACCCCCGGTCTTCTCCACAACCCAATCCCTCAAATCGCTGCTCTTATACCCAAACGTCGCATCCCTCGCAAACGGCGTCTGCCCCGCCGGAACCAGTGTCTCGCCCTCAGCCACATAATGCACATTGCCAATCGTATACCTCCCGCCCTGCAAGAAAAACGGCGCCAGAACCCAGACATCGCTCTTGCCGAGCACATCCTCGACCGCCTCCGGCTCCAGCGGGAAGTGCCCGCGCAGCGTCGAGTCGCCGCGCAGCACCACCTCGAACGACTTACCCCCCGCGCTTGCCGCTTGCTGCAGGTTCGTGCAGATCTCGAGCATGAGGGCTCGCGCGGCGGGCGGGTGCAGGGCGCGCGAGTTGGTCAGGATGAAGAAACCGGAGCCAGGGCGGGTGGACGCGAATTCTTGCGACAGCACGGCTACGCTCCATGTTGTGAGGACGGGGATCGCGTGGCAGGTCTGCGTGCCTGTTGGGTCGTCGTCGAGGGCGACGAGGATGGGTATTGAGGCGTTGTTTTGGATTTCTGAGCGCGTTTGGGCTCGGAGCGTGGATGAGGTTGATTGGAGGGGGGGGAGGGAGGAGAGGGTTTCGTGGAGGGGGAGTGGTTTGGGTGAGGACATGTTGGTGGGTGATGTTGGGCGGTCGGGTCGTGTCGTGTCGCTGAGAATGTGCTCCTGATCTAGATGGCTATATTCTGTTACAGTATGAGGATCAGTCTAGTTTGAATCTATAGGTATCCATCGATCAACTCAGGTCGTCGGGAAATCGCCGGACTTCTGTCCGGCTAAGCCGACACCTAGAGGCAGGAGGGGCAGACGGGCATCATCCGAGTATTGTCAGAGACCTGAGACGGACATTTCCCGATGCCTCCGATGGGGCCTCTGCTCGTGGGAGACGAGAAGCGCAAGCTACACGCATAGGTAGTGTGGAGCGGCATTTTGCGTGGATGGAGGTGGAGTCGGCGAACAGCCCTGGAGATCGACAGCTTTTTGCGACTGATGACCCTAGACCCAGAAAGGCTTAGGAACAATTGGCAGTGAACAGGGGAGATTCCTTCGAAATTGATATTTCTACGACTACATGGCTTGAACGGCTCTAGGCCTATACGTGTCTTCTAGATACCTACAGTCCGCCTCGTTCAAGGTTACTGTCAGGGCCTCGAGAATTTGGTCCACTCGCTTGACGCTCGTCAAGCCAACAATTGGGCAGCACCCCTTCGCCAATACCCACGCAGTAGCCACACTGGCCATACTGCACCCCTTCTTCTTACTCAATTCCTCCACCCGGTCCACGATTTCCAAATTCGCATCTTCAAACCACTTTTTTGTCTTCGCATCAGCTTCAGAACGCGATGTTGTGGTATTGGCAGGTCGACCGAGAAGTCCTCGAGCAAGCGGCGACCATGGAATGACACCGATACCCTGGGAATCACAGAAGGGAATCATCTCGCGCTCTTCTTCGCGATACAGCAAGTTGTAGAAAGGCTGCATTGAGGTGAAAGGCGTCCACCCATTCAGCTTTGCCGTATATTGAAGTCTCGCAAATTCCCAGGTATACATCGAGGAAGCCCCAATGTACCTGACTTTACCCATGCAAACAAGATCGTGCAGTGCGCGCATAATCTCCTCGGGTGGCGTCTCTCGATCCAGTCGATGCAGTTGCAAGACGTCAATGTACGATGTCCCCAGACGTTCTAATGAAGCGTCCACGGCTTCAAAGATGTGTTTCCGAGAGAGACCCATCTGATTTACCAGTGGGTTGGAATACGAGTCTGGCGGTTGAGGGCGGGAGTCATCGTCCATGACAGGGTAGTACAACTTGGAAAGAATGACGACTCGGCTTCGAGGAATGGCGAACTTCTTCATGGCGCGACCAAGAATGCGCTCAGATGCACCGTTGCTGTAAGTGTTGGCTGTATCCCAGGTGTTGATCCCAATGTCCCAAGCGCGTTTGATGACCGCCATTGAGTCGTCTTCATTCAGAGTCCACGGTGAGCCTTCCCAATACGGTGAGCCAAAGGCCATGCATCCGAGAATGATACGTGAAACCTTGAGGCCCGATGTGCCAAGCCTAGCATACTGCATCTTGGGATTGGATTGAGCGTCTCCCGCCATCATCAGTCCCACAGGAGAATCTGATGCGATGACAGTGGGTCCTATCGTTGACTGTTGATACTATGGGCCAAGACCACTCATAAATAAGTAGTATGATAAACAGAGACGTCGCGACTCTTATTCAACTGGCGTATTTCCGGGAGCCGATGGAGGACTGAATGACCCGCTTCGCCCGTCTCAAGTAAAGAGTGATCCAGTTAGGTCTGAGAGTCGTGATTCAAGCGTTTGCTACCTAGTACGTTGGCTCGTCATGAGGGTACGTTGTAGTAGAATGCGCCCAGATCATAAAATTGGTTTCCAAGGTTTGTCCCATGCTCACAAGCACGCATCTCATCAGTCGGCCAAGTTGTCCGTACACCGGAGGCTACGCCGTTAGATCATATGAGGACGGATTAGCGGGGGTTCGGAAGAAGGCCCGGATTTCTCGCCGGGAAGCGGAGGCGCCAAAACACAGGTTCGCCAAACCATTCGCGGTGGGAACGCCAGAATCAAACGAGGACCTCATTCATTGGGGTAGAATCTGAACAAATTCGGATATAGATGACTGACATGCCGTTAGCATAATAGCTGCGCTGCGCCGTGATAATCGAAAAGTCACATACCTCTTCCTACCGTTTCAATTCCTCTTCCGCAAGACGTCCCTCGCTCGCGAACAAACATGGGCTCGCATCCAGCTTCCTCCGAAAGATATGTCTTAATCACGGGCGCGGGAGGTTTCATAGGCCAGGAACTTGCAGCTTCGCTACTCAACTCTGAGTCAGACACACACTTGGTGCTAGCAGATGTATTCGAACCTCCCACACCTTCGCAATCTTCGCGAGCTTCTTCAGTCAAAGCAGATCTGACAAAACAATCCGCGGTTGAAGAGATTCTTGGAAGCCAGACATGGCATGCTTGCTATCTGCTCCATGGGATCATGTCAGGAGGCGCTGAGGCAGCTTTGGAACTCGGGCTTGCTGTCAACCTCGACTCGCATCGCCTGATCCTAGATTACCTAAGGAGGAACCAGCCAGGAGTGATAGTGGTGTTTCCTTCGTCGTTGGCGATATACGGACCGCCGGAATCGCAAGACGAAGTCATCTCAGAAAAGACTATTCCAATTCCACAGTCATCGTACGGCGCAGAGAAGCTTATCATCGAGACGCTCGTCAATGATTACTCAAGGCGAGGTTTGATCGATGGTCGTGTAACTCGTCTTCCCACAGTCATCGTACGACCAGGCGCACCGTCTGCGGCAGCCTCAAGTTTCGCTTCTGGGATCGTGAGAGAGCCTCTGGAAGGTGAAAAGAGCATACTTCCAGTCAATCGAGATTTGGCAATGTGGGTCTGCTCTCCGAAAACCGTAGTCAAGAACCTCGTTGCCATCAAGGATGTACCGAAGGAAAAGTTTGGCGAGAACCGAGGACGAGTCGTGAATCTACCGGGTCAGACCGTCAAAGTCGGTCAAATTTTGGATGCGCTGAAGGCCGTCGGGGGCCAGAAGGCGCTGGATCTTGTGGAGGAGCAGAAGGATCCCAAGGTAGAAGCCATTGTGGCAAGCTGGCCTGCAACGTTCGACATCTCGGTCGCAAGAAGCCTGGGCATGGTAGAGGATATAAGTCTGGAGGAAGAGGTCCAGAGTTTCGCGAAAAGCCTGAAAAAATAGAGGTCGCTAGCTTTTGGTCTTGTATATTAGATGTTAAAGCCCAACCCAGAGAAATTGAAATCGTAGTTGCCGGAATCAAAGTGCAGGAAGGGTGTCGTGGATAGGTTCAAGTCCTCGTCAAAACCATTGCCCATTAGGCCGCCTGTGTACATGGAATTGCCATGCGTCATGTGTGACATTGAAGTGTTTGGATCGTTAACGTAGTGCATGCCAGCATGTCCAACGCCATTAGGTAGAGGCGCATGCTGTAATGCTGTCGGACTCGTTATCTTTGTCGTAGCCATTTTTTCTAGGCCATCCGCCATAAGATGCACCAAATGGTACTTTCCAACGGCCGTCGATCGGAACTGTTGGACTACCTTTGTCGTCATGTCAAATACCATCACATCTTCGATGAACTGGCCCGAATGCTGGGCCGCCACTTTGAGCAAGAACACGCAAGCAAAGGCGATCATGGAATGGCTGCGTCGCTGTTAGTGATGTCTGACCGTCAGGGCAAGCACACGTACATGTAGTGGGGGATGCCGACAAGCCCTTCTCGCACGTCATGGTCTGTGAGCAACATCTCTATGATGGACGTGGCAGCTGAGACTGCAGCGACCGCACTTTCCTGGAAGTATGGTGGCACAGGCGATCCTTTGAGCCCGCGAAAGACGTGCGAGTGAAGGTGCAACTTTGCTAGATGGTGATGTAGAATTACGCCTTTTGTCGGGAATTCCCCGATGAACTGATGCAGCTCTGATCGTGTCAGGATGGTAGTCGGGTTGGACTGGAGAGGAAAGCTTACTGAGTAATTCCGTTGTCCAATATCCCATCCAGCTATCGATCTGTCTGCTGAAGTTGGTCAATTGCTGGCCAAAAGCTCGCGGGATCGGTTCCCCGGTGTCAGGGCCGAACAGTTCGCGGACATTGCTCATAATGATGAGCAGAGCCATTTGGCTCACCAACCGTTTGTCCGATTCGGTAAAAACAGGGGTCTTGAGAAGCTCCTCCCAACCGGATATGGAGGCATCCTCTCGTACGATTGAGGGACGGCCGTATAGGATAGAAAGATGATGGTCGCAGATGTAGAGAATGTACCAAATACGGAGACAGTCCATGGCTTCCTCGTTGTTGTCTGCAATGACCCGATGGAAATTGCTGCTGAGATTCACTTCGGTAGCTCGACGGATAGCGTACCCTGACAGAGTCCATGAAATGTCATGGAGCCAATATGAGCCAATGCACATTGCTCTCATATGGTCTTTGTCGATGCGGCGGTCGAACATCGAAGCCGCCATGAGACGTCTGAACTCGCGACTGCAGACGCCATACAGATGATTGCTCATCGGATCATGGAGCGCCGCAACCGTACAAATACACGCAGTCAGCACCGGTGAGCTGCGGCGTAAGGTGTCTAGATCTCGATACTTGCTGCCCCCGATCATGTACATGAAGTGATCGATTCGGTTCAAGTACAAGGTGACTAGGCGCTCCGCATCTTCGAGACTGATGAGCCCGTTCGAGATGAAATCGTTGATGGCGTGATTTGAGGCGCGAGTAGGAGGCGGTTGATGCTCATCCGCCGTGTCGTCTGAGCGTAGTGCCCGGAGCCGGGTGATTTGATAGAGTGATTCAATGGGCACGTGGGGCAGAGCATCGTCTCTAGGCGACACTCGAGGAGAATTGTCGCAAGATGGCCCTGGTTCTTCCCGGTCGGGCACATCGTCGTGGGGAGACGTTGCTAGATTGTCCGCACTAGATGTTTGCAGCGGCGGTAGCGGTGGCAGAGACAGCCTGCCCAACACTTCTTGCAAGGCAGAGTGTATGTGATCGAGGTCGCCAATGACGGTGTTTTTCCACCTATCCTCTATCAGCGATGGGGCCTGCAATGCTCGTTTGCGAAGGGAAAGTATTGCATCCTTCGACAGCGACATCGTCCAAGAAAAGAAGACACAGCCCGATGATGAAACCACCAACGTGGCACCTGGTCAGGCAAGGAAAAGGAAATGCAGCGGGCTATGGCTCGCACGTATGGCGACAATGACCATTTGCCTGCTGACTATATGAGGAAACCTTGGAAGGGACAGCTGAGGCTTGAGCTTGGCCCTCGAATAATTAAAGCAACTGCTCACCTCCCCCGTTCGTCGATTAGAGTCTGCAAGCTCTTGTTCAACACACACGAGAGATTCCGCTCAGTGCATCGCTTGCATGGCGGCCCGCTGTCATCCATAATGCACTTGATCTGTACGGGGGGTTAGTCATGCAGTTGCGGACTTCTTCGCGAGCTGTCACCTTTTGCTTGCGACAGGCTGCGCACGCCTTGACCTTTCGCGAAATCGACGGTGCCCCAACGTCGCCCGGGACTTCGGAAACCCGCTGTCGGGCCGCTGGTGATATGGAGGCATTGGCACCAGTTTGGGGGTGCTCATGGATATTGGACTGCGACCACGTTCTTTTTGGCATTATGAGGCAGGTGTTGAGAGCGGAGGAGCGCCGAATGTAAAATTGGGGTCATGTCGCTCAGAACCACGCGAAGGACATCGGACCGATTGCAGTGTCGTTCGCCCAAAAAGCGGGGATGGTATCGTGAGTCGTGGGCCGGGTGGAGAACCTTGGAAAGTTTGGTGTACGGCAGATCGCGACTGCTGTCATTGGTCCACCTCGAAGGTCACGCTTCAGCACACGTGACTGGCTTACATGATTGCCGACCTCAGGACACAGAAGGTCCTCTCATCAGACAATCCAGTATCTCATTATTTCTGAAAGCGACTTGGATTTTGACTCTTGAGAAACGGGTCTTTTGCGAGCTCGAAGAACGTAGAATGGTATATCTGGAGGTAAGTGCAGCCCTCCACTAGGACGAAAGTAAAGCAATGCAGGTAGCAGCTTAACGGACAGGTCCTCTTCTCAGCACCTACGGAATACTTCAGAAGCCAAAATATCTCTACAGATTCCTCCTGACCTCCCCAGTTCCTGCCTTGCTTGCCTCTTCGATTTCGTTGAAGCCGAACAGCTGACTAAGCCAGCTTCGATCAACAAAGTGGTGGACCGACAACTCTGTGTCTCTCAAGCAACACTCTCATCGTCGTCATGGAAGACGGTTGTCCCCCAATTTGGACGATTGAACCTCCTGCCTTCTGTTTTTGCTAACTGATCTAGTTTGCTAATCTCCGCGTCGCTCAGCTCAAACACCTGCAGGTTCGCGTTGATCCTCTCCTCCGTCACGCTCTTCGGAATGACACTCCAACCGCGACTCACTCCCCACGACAGCAGAACCTGCGCAGATGTGCCTTTCTTCTCTTCTGCGATCTTCAGCACGGCCGAATGCGTGTGCAGAGTCGATCCCTTCCCGCCTAGTGGGCCGAAAGCGGTCTGATGGATACCATGTTGTCTACAAAATTGGTTGAGCTTGTCCTGGGGCAACAACGGATGCAGCTCGGTCTGGTTCACTGCTGGCGTGATCTTTGCCGTTTTCAGAAGCTTCTCAAGGTTTACCGTTGAGAAGTTCGCAACGCCAATGGCCTTTATCAGGCCTGTGTCGAGCAGCTTCTCCATTTCGGCCCACGTCTTAGTGAAGTCCCAGTCAGAAGCGTGCACTGATCGGTCCTCCTTTCCAAAGTTTGGGGCCGATGCGTCATTTGGAGGGAGCGATACCGGCCAATGCACCAGGAACAGGTCGACATAGTCAAGCTGCAGGTCTGACAATGACCGTCGTAATGAGGATTCGACTTGCGAATGCTGTGATGACCACAGTTTTGTAGTAACGAAGAGCTCTGAGCGTGGAATCGAGGTCTCCTTCAGGACCTCTGACAGAGCTTGGCCAATTTCTTTCTCGTTCCAGTCTGTCTTCGCTATCAATTTGCGTCCAGATAGAGTGGTCCTAGAGACTCACACAGCGGCGCGCAATCCTTTCAAAGGGTAAGCTTTTACTTTACAGAACGATGATTGTTACGCACCAAATGCCTGTATCCGGCTTTGATCGCTATCTGTACGGCCTTTCCAGCCTCTGCATCATCTCAGCCTTTGCACCAGTACTTGGAATCAATCACATACCGCCTGGCGCTGCTTGCCAGGTTCCAAAGCCCTTGGTGGTGGTCAGTTGGGGTACAGCATGTGTGATTTAGCATGCACTCACGACCGCGGGTATCTTCGCCCCAGTATTGAGCTCGAATGTCTTCTTGTTGAAAGCCATGGTATTGGTAGGGGCAGAGTATGGTTCGTCCACACATCTGGGTTCCTTCGCACATTATATCCTATCCACATTAGACTTACTAAGATCATAGGGGTCCATAATTTCTGCATACCGGCGAGAAGCCCGACTCGTGGCCGCGAGCTCAAACGTCGTCGAGCCGTACGTGTGGCTGAGGTGACCGGGTAACATTACTACGATATCCGGTACGCAGCATCGAAGATTCGACGATTCTCGATGCTCTTTGCTTTTACAGCTTAATCAACCACAAGAGTATATCATTTGCAGATCGAAACTCGTCATTCATTATCATCAAACTATGTATCTCGTCGCAACTCCCCACACTCCCGCGTCCGCGTCGGTCTCTCAAATCGTTCGAAGCCTCAAACTCGCTCGACCTGCACGTTCGCGCCAGCCTTCTCCTCGTCCGTGATCTTGCTGTCTCCATGAACGATATCCCCAACATCCTGGCGCACCTTCTCCTCCTCTGTAGGGTATGCGCGCTTGAACATGGTCCAGATGGAATGCTGGAATAGATCATCCATCGACTCGATCGAGCGTCCCTTCATCTCTGGCATGCAGAAGTAGATGAAGACAACTCCAGCGTACGTCAGCACCGCGTACAACAGGAATGTTCCCCAGCCTAGATGCGTCATCATGGATGGCGTCGCTTTGGTGATACCGAAGTCAACAATCCAGTTGACGAAGAAGCACCAACTCATGCAAAATGATCGAATACGCGAGGGGAAAATCTCAGCGGCTACCACGTAGCAGGCGACGCTGTGACCGAACGACCAGCCGAAAGCATAAATGTAGATCCACACGATACCAATGATGCCACCGGCTTCGGTCCCGCCGCCTTGATCAGGTTTCGCGAAGCGTACATACAAAGCGATGTACAGCATTGCGGTGGCCTGCAGAGTCGCACCAATAAGGAGTGGTCGACGACGGCCGACGCGGTCAACGATGAACGCAACATAAATGATGGTTGTAGCGAGCTTGACAACACCATATACACCAGTGGTCAACAAAGCTTGCGATCCTCCTGCGACACCGATCATAGTGAAGATTTCGGGAGCAAAGTAGTTGAGACTATTGTTGGTTAGATCAACGAACGAGCACTTGCAGCTAGCATAGGGACGTACCTGTCTGTACCGGTGAACTTGTGGAAGAGGAAGAGCATTATAGCAAGGAAAAAACGACGTCTGTTCGAAGGAACAAGGGCGATGTCCTTGATGACGAGCCAATAGTTGCGGCCAGCTGCGGCTTCTTGTTCCATGTCAACTTGGGCGCAAGTCTCCATGTACTCCTGTTGAACATACGGATGGGCCTCGGGAAGATTGCGCAGCTTTACCAGGTTACGGAGACCGAGCTCGCGCTTGCCACGGGCGATAAGAGCACGAGGAGTCTCCATGACGAAAGGTAACATGCACACCATGAAGCCACCGGGAATCAACTGGATGCCGAGTGCCAACTTCCACTGCAGGTTGTCCGTTACCGCGACATTCTTCCATTTTGAGACACCGTAATTCGTCCAGAATGCGAGGGATAGCGCAGTGATGATCATCAGGTTGTACAGGCAGGTCATTGAGCCACGAATCGCCTTGGGTGCGTTTTCTGAAAGAAACTGAGGGGCACCAGCAGACATGGACCCGATGGCCACGCCTGCGAGGAAACGCCCCGCGTAGAAGACTCCGAGATGTGGAATCTCCTGCATCGTGCAGCCGAGGAGATAGATGATGCCATACAGCATCATTGACCATTTTCGGCCCAAGAAGTCCGCAAACGGCGCGCTGAAGAGAGCTCCAGCAGAACCACCAGCAGCCACTAAATATGTCAGTCAGCATCCGTTCGAGGTTTTCACGAGAGAGGAGGCACACTCAGTGCAGCGATGTTGCCCGCTCGTGCGTCCGCGGCATCCTCGCTGAGTACATCGAGTCCGAATGCATGTTTGAATGTGGGAAGCGTGAGAACACCTCCGATGTTTCCTTGGTCGAAACCATATGCACATCCTGCAAAAGCAATTGTCGTAGCCAAGTACGCCAATTTGCCATTGTAAATGGCACTAGGGTCGCTCTTCGCTTCAGGCGAGACCCAGATAGATGTGCCACCACCCATATTGGCGATGAAAACTCTTCTTCGACGGAAAAGCGAACAACTCAAAGTACTCTGGAGAGTGGGGATAGAAGGATGAAGGAAGTTTGCTGGCGAGAGTCAACCCGTAGCAAGTGGAGCATGGGTCCAGAGAGACCTGCACTCTTATACCACTATCTACTTCTATCATGAGTCTAGGTTATCATTTACCCCAGATACGGCCCTTTTCCCCAGTCGCTCCCCCGCATTCTACTGGTCCGGGGAGAAGTGCGGAGTCTCGTGGACTTGGGTTCGGCCTTCCTCCGGCCAAGTCTTTTAGGACGGGCCAGCAATACCACACACTGCGTCGAACATCGGGAGAGCTGCAAGGCCTGAGGAAAGAATGGCGAGGGCTGATGGCGGCAGTAGCGGGGTTTGCCCTCGCTTGCATTCGCTGAGGAGCATGCTGACTCGGAGCCAGTGGAGCTTATAACTGCCTAGACCGCCGAACGATGCTTAGACGGTCCAACACGTTTTTTGCGCTACCATCACCCTCTCCTCGCCTCGTGGTCGACGGCCCGCTTCCAAGGCAAGACGGATTTCCCACCTCTATCAATAGGCTTGGCGCTGGACTGGTTACCGGATACGTGAGGACTAAACAAATGGTCATCGAGACTTGAAGGTGTCTCGCTGGTAGTCACAGTTGTACTCTAGCACCTCGAAATCCATTCCCGCAAATTGTTTGTCTAGATCTTTCGCTATGGCCGACTTCAACAGCGAACTGGCGACGCAGGCAGAGAAGCCATATTTTGCATCAAATTACATACCCGAATCGACCGTGCAAGTGCACGCTTCGAACCTTCTTCAACTTCCCAATGGTGACTTGTTGTGCGCATGGTTTGGTGGCTCTCAGGAAGGTCTGTCCGATATCTGCATCGATTCATCCCGGTTACGGAAAGGTGCCCGCGTGTGGTCCTCACCGCAAAAGATATCAGACGATCAGGATCGAAGTGAACAGAACCCCGTCCTGTTCCTAAATCCCGCAACGAAAGATCTCTGGGTTCTCTACACTGCACAACCAGCCGGTAACCAGGATAAAGCTGTCGTCCGGTACCGCGTTTCCAAAGATGAAGGCCAGACGTGGAGTGCTGCATCAAACCTTTTCAACGAGGAAGGCTTGTTCATTCGACAACCAATCACGATTACAAAAGACGGAACCTGGATTTTGCCAGCGTGGTATTGTCGCACACCTCCCGGATACCGCTGGATCGGCAACGACGACATCTCAGTCGTCAAATACAGCTCCGACAACGGATCCACATGGCACGAAAAAGAAGTCCCCAACTCCACCGGCTGCGTGCACATGAACATCAAGCCCCTGCCCAATGGCTCATACATATCCTTCTTCCGATCACGATGGGCAGACAACATCTACATGTCCGACTCTGCGGACGGCATCACATGGTCTGAGCCCAAACCGACAACCCTCCCAAATCCCAATTCGGGCATCTGTTTCGATGTGCTAAGCGACGGCCGCTTGATCATCGTCTACAACGACAGCAACTTCCAATCCGGACAGACGAAGCGCGAGGGCCTCTACGACGACATCACGCCCGAGGACGACAAGCGCGCAAACCAGCCCAAGCAGACCAAGGAAGCGATCTGGGGCGTACCGCGAAAGACGATGACGGTTGGCATCAGCGGGGACGGTGGGAAGTCGTGGAAGACGAAGGTGCTGCAGGAGGGTGATGGGTTTTGCCTGACGAATAATTCGAGGACGAGGGAGAATCGGGAGCTGAGTTATCCGAGTATATGGGTGGATAGGGATGGGGAGGAGGGGAGGGAGGTTGTTAATGTGGCATTTACGTTTTGGAGGCAGAGGATCAAGTTTTGTCGGTTTGAGGTTGGTTGGGCTGAGGAGTAGGGAGGATAGATTATAATGAGAGGCTCTCTTTGATATGCGTATGTTGGTACGTGCCATCGTCCGACCGTCGGAAAGTGTGATGAGCGCGGACTGCTCGGTCGGAACCCTCAACGACACTCAAAAAGTGAAGACTCAACAACTTGAAGCTTTTACGAGCAAAGTTCTACTCTCTCTCTCTCGGCCGGAAAGGCGTCCTTCGCCCTTCATAGCTGTGGCTGGAGCGCCCTATGACAATGATGCTATGTCGATCCGGTTGGGCTGTGGCTAATGCGTTCGCTAAATTTAGATTCATGGCGCAGACCCGCCGTCGGTCATCTTTAGTTGTGCGGTTCTCGTATAGGATTACCTTTGGTCACTTCTAGAGCACGAATTTCAGTTCAATCGACCCAACTTCCTGTGCAAGCCACCTTGATCTACGAAGTACTCTAAAGATGCTGGCGACAGGATTCCGGATATTGTTAAGATTCGAGGGTGGCACGGGCTCAGCGCGGGCGCAGGAGAATGGGGCCAAAAGTCCCAAACCTAATCTGACGATCGTTGCGACCCCCGGCCTGCTTTATCTTCTTATATCGTCCAGTTCATGGTCGACGTGGTCTATCGCACCCTCTAGGACCCCAAGGACGCAACATGGCACCTCCTACGGATAGTGACAAGAGCATCTACCAGGAGTACGCAGAGCAACCTCCGCTGCAAGTCGTACCGACCCCCGAGCTGCCCCCGAAACCCCAAAAGCCGCTCGAACATTCACAAAGCTATCCGGAGGTCGTTCAATACCAAGCATATCAAGCATGGACACCACCGCCAATTCATGTGCATCCCACAGATCCGTTGCCTTCATTCCTGTCAGAGCTGCCGGTTTCAATAGGGCCACCCCCGTCAAGGCCACCTACATCCACATCTCCAGCGCAGCTGACTGAGGATGAGAGCCTCGCGCAAAAAATCCACCTTATGGAAGTTGCGCGCGCAAGATCACACTCCGATCTAAGGCAGCAAGCGCAACAAATCCCGAGAAAGAGCGTCTCGCCAATCACGCATCATGCATATCAGCAGTCTCCATTAGCACGGCCACAGTCCATGAGTCTGCCTTCTCAATATGGACCTACGCTTCATTCTCAGGCATCCCAAGGCCAACTTTCCGGCTCCCTTCTTCTGGACCCTGCCAGCTTTGCACCTCAAGTTGTACCTGATCGAACATCGGTCTACAGCGTTCCGTCGTCAGATCCTCCACCTGGCTATACGTCACCTACATACAGTGTCCCTAGTTTGGTAGCGCAAACACCACCTCCGCAGTCATTCTCTCCCTCAATTTCGAAAGCACAGCCTTCTCCTGTTCCAGCCAGACCAATCCAGCATCCTCTAAGCGCCCATCTCCCACCAGCGCCAGCACTAGACGCTCGAGCCTCATTGTCTGCGTACTTGGAGAACAATCGCCAAGTTCCTTATCCTCCACAGTGGGTCCTGCCTCCAATCTCCTCAACTCTATACGGTTCCATCCAACACGCGCCGAAAACAGACTGGCTCGACCAACCGGAAGCGCAGCTCTGGCATTCAACTCGTTCTTCCCATAATCTCAAGCACCCAACCCTTCCCTCCTTCAAACTATCCTTCAAAAAGACAGGCGGTTCCTTCCGTGACCCGCGATTCTCATGGATAATGACCACGCCCTCCGCCCTGAAAGCCAAAGACCGAGAAAAGCCCACGTGGACATATGAGCTCCGTCTTGATCGCAAAACATCAAACCGCGTCCTCGAGAACCTGGACTCCCCACCTAGCAAGGAGCATAAGAAGGGACGTAAGGTGCAGTGTACTTACCTCCATGCGCCCAACTACTCCACGCTCACCTTTCTGGGCCCGGACGGAAGGCGGTATAAGTGGGTCTCGCACGCCCCCGTCACTTCCATCAACGGAGGCCGATTCGACACACTACGCCATGCGCTCTTTGTTGACAACAGTGCGAACGGCAACCGCGATCCACTGTATGGACAGATTGTCGCGGACCACTGCTTTTGGGATGGGTTTACGTCTCCGGGGTGCTTACCTGACGAGGCGCTGCATATACGGTCCGAGACAGAAGATTTACAGTGCATTGTAGCGACGCTACAAGTCATGAAAGATTGGGAGAAGGTCACGATGAGGGAGGAGAAGCGGGAGAGTGCGGTGAGGTTTGCGTCGAGTGTGGAGTTGGCGAGGAAGGGGACGTTGGGGCGGAAGAGTTATTGGCTTGAGGGGGATTCCGAGGGCGTGCTTGAGAAGGAGGAGCAGGTGCTGCCGGAAGTTGCGATGAAGGAAGAAGAGGGGAAGAAGGGGAAGGGAAAAGTGAAGGGTGACACGGAGGTCAAGAAGAGCAAGAAGAGCAACCCCAGCAATAGTATCGCAGGGCCCCTGATGATGCAGCAGGCGATGCGCAGTACGCTCGGGTTAGGGCTGGGGATAGGTGGTGCAGGGGCTGCTCCAGATCCAGGCACTCAAACTTCAGCGGTAACATCTGGCAACACTGTTGTGGCTCCGACGGCTCCAACGACGTAGCGGAAAAGAGCTGGAGTATAGTCATCCGTCTTAGACAGGAACATCAGATACATCATATCCATCTCAACCACTTGTCGCTGAATAATGGCTTAGTCATCGAGCGGTGTCGCAGAGGGACAGCTGAAATCTTCTAGACATGTTTGTCGATCACAAGCCTCCGTCAACGCTCAGTTACCTGCCACCGAACGATCAGCAATTCAGTTCCTCTTGAGATGCGCCTTTTCCAGTCATCATTGTGCCATTATGGGTTTCGGACGATGCGCCGGGCTTCTCGCCGTCCACAAGCGATCTTTCCAGATGGCTCCACAGGCTCAGACAAGTCACTGTGATAGAAGAACTAGCCGACCTCCGATGCCACGAGATTATATGTGCATATTGCCTCATATATCGCTGCAATCGACTGTCCTCGACTCACACATCTAGACGCAATGGGTAAACCGATTGTCTTGCACATCGGCGAACCGATCAAGTACAATCACGACTTGTACAACAGCGAGTTCCTATCCCGCTTTGATGTTGTGCGGAACGAAGAACCGGACCGTGAGTCGTTCATACAGGCACTGAAGAGCAAGAAGTATGCTGGACAGGACTCTCCTATGTGGAAATGTTATTCGTTGTGCATTTGGCTAACCAGGAGCACAGGTATGGCGACTTCTCGGCCATCTTCCGCCCACACTTCCAAACAGGAGGCGAAATGGGACAATGGGACGACGAACTCATCCCTCTCCTTCCCTCCTCGGCACGAATATTCGCATCCGCTGGCGCAGGCTTCAATTGGGCAGACGTGGACGCACTGGGAAAGCGTGGCATCTGGTACGCGAATGGAGCAGGAGCGTCTGATGAGGCCGTCTCAGATACTGCACTGTGGATGGTGCTCAATGTCTTCCGCAACTTCACTCGCGCGCAACTTGCTGCGCGGACCGCGGACGTCGACACCTTCACCGAGGCGCACAAGTTGATCGCAACGATATCAGCGAACCCAAGAGATCACATACTAGGCATAGTGGGGTTAGGCAATATCAGTAAGAAGCTGGCGTACAAGGCGCGGACGGCGCTAGGTATGAAAATACATTACTATGATGTAGTGCGGGCGAGCGAGGAAGAGGAGAAGGCGTTGGGCGCCACGTTCCATGACAAATTGGACGATCTATTGAAGGTTGCAGACTGCATATCACTGCATACGCCCTTGAACAAGCACACACAGGATTTGATCGACGCGCGTGCTCTCTCGCTCATGAAGAAGGGCTCACGGATCATCAACACCGCGAGAGGTGAAGTCCTCGTTGAGGATGCTCTAGTGGAAGCATTGGAGAGTGGTCACATCAGTGCAGCAGGACTAGACGTGCACTATCATGAGCCAAATGTCTCGCAGAAGTTGGCGCAGATGCCACAGGTCACGCTTACGCCTCATGTCGCTGGTGGTGCGATCAACACGAGGATCAACTTCGAGTTGAATGCTTTGAAGAATATACTGAGGGTGGTGGGTAGCGATGGAGAGTTCACTGGCGAGGAGCCACTGACGCCTGTTAACAAGAAGGCGTTTCAGAGCTCATAGTACGGGAGTACGGAGTGGACAGCAATCCTACACAAATAGCTTTCGTTTCTCGACTTCGTTTCGACTGAAATGGGTCTGACGATACGCGGCCAATTCGCCGACTTCAATTTTACTTCAAGGCACTCTGATGAGCTCTCGAACTGAGCCGTTCTCCTGATTATCGACTCAAGCGTGTAATCTCCGAAACTCGAACTTGAACAGACAGCAACACGGATTACATATCCGAACATCCGCGGCAGGCGTGTCCTGCGCTCAGTCTACTTCGGGCCTTCGAAAAGCGCCGCGATCTTACCCTTGAAATCTCTTATGCTCTTCCATGGGTCTCCGCACCGGAGTGGGTCTGCGTGAGTCAAGTAGTCCACCCCACAACCCCAGCTTTCGCACTTCCTACCGGGACGAAATCCAGGACCACCTGACCTCATGGGCCAATGGTTCGCGTACTCGACCTGGTATATAGCAACCAGTACGTCTGGGGGCATCATATTCGACCAGCACAGTGCGATTGTCTGTCACGCTGGACTTCTCTTTCTCGCACTTTGCAGCACAAGTCTTATCCTGTCGATATCATGGAAGACGTTATCGTGCCGCAGAAGCCCTCCCTGGAGGCCACAGAGATCATCAAGCCCGCTTTCGATGACCTCCCGCTCCCAGATGAACTTGCTCATCTTGGGCCAGAAGAGCAGCGTCAGTTGGAGAGGAGCCTGGTCCGAAGGCTTGACTGCACCTTGATGCCTGTGGTTGCTCTCCTCTTCTTGCTCAACATCCTCGACCGGAACAACATCGCCAACGCCAAAGTGGCTGGGTTGCCCAAGACACTTGGTATTACAAATGACCAGTACAATACGTGTCTGATGATCTTCTATGTTGGCTGTGAGTCTCTATATCTCAGACCTTGTGCCCAAGAATAGAGAAACTGATGGACTATGCAGATGTCATTACGCAAGTGCCTTCCAACTTGATCATCACCAAAGTCCGCCCATCCATCTATATCTGCTGCATCACATCAGCTTGGGGCGTCGTCTCCATGTGTCAAGCCTTCACTCGGAACTATGACGGTCTCTTCGCATCACGCTTCATTCTCGGTCTGGTAGAGGCTCCCTTCCTACCAGGTGTCTTCTTCCTCATGAGCTGCTACTACAAACGAACCGAGCTGCCCCCCCGAATGGCCATTCTCTATGGTTCCAACATGTTGGCGAGCGCGTTCGGAGGCCTGATTGCCGCCGGTATCATCAGCCAGATGGAAGGCGCCGCTGGACGACCAGCATGGGAATGGCTGTTCATCATTGAAGGCAGCATGACAGTTGTCATCGCACTCCTCTGCCTACCCATCCTCCCCGACTACCCCGGCCAGAAGATCACTAAAGTTCTTCCCAAAGAACACCAGCTGTACGCCGAATGGCGTATCCGCAAGGAAAACGCCGGTATCCGCGACGAAGACCCGGAGTCCATCTTCTGGGGCCTCAAGCAAGCGCTCATCGACCCAAAACTATACATGTTCATCGCGCTGCAGATGATGCTCATCACCGCGCAGTCCTTCAACAACTTCTTCCCCTCCATCGTCGGCACGCTCGGTTACGGGACTACCGTCACGCTCCTGCTCACCGCCCCACCGTACCTCTTCGCCTTCATCGTCTCGCTCTGCGTCTCGTTTCACGCTGCCCACAAAGGCGAGCGCGGCTGGCACATCGCAATCCCAATGATGTTCGGCCTCCTCGGCAACCTCCTCGCCATGTTCGTGCCCTCGCTCGGCGGCCGCTATTTCTCCATGTTCCTGATGACCAGCGGTACATATGCGCCTTACAATCTGTGCGTGTCCTGGCTGTCCGCTTCGCTGCCTCGTCCGGCGTCTAAGCGCGCTGCCGCCCTCGCTATTATCAATTTGATGGCAGCGGGTGTGGCGCACTTTTACACGTCGTACGCGTTTCCCGATACCCAGAAGCCGAGATACTATGCCGGCGGTGGCATGATGAGTGCGGCGTGTCTGATTTGCGCGGGCATGGCGATATTTATTAAGTACTATCTGAAGAAGCAGAATCGGAAGATGGAGAGGGAGGAGGTGGAAATGGGGGTTGTTGGGGGTGGAATTAAGGCGGCTAAGGCTGGGCATGGTGGGGATGCGGTGGTGAGGTTTAGGTATGTGCATTAAGTGGATGGGCGGGTCTTCGTTGAGGGGGGAGAATTGGACAGCAAAGGCCGAAGACAGGTGACTCCTCTATTGACTCGCAATAGCCAGCATAAAGCATTTGGCAATAATGAGTACATGAAACATTTGACTTGCTTGAGCATTATTTAAAAACAAGGATGAGACAATGAGGTATTGATGCTTGCATGCGACTATATCCATATACATGAATTTGATCATTGAATATAAAGTACCGTAGGTACTCGCGAATAAGATTTACTTCTAGGCTGGATATAGTAGAATATTTATAGCTATGTAATTAAGTATCTTTAAACTTTACTAGGGCTTCTTATAGTAAATAATAAATTATAATATCCTCTTACTATATACTAGCTATTATAGTACTAGATTTAGATCTAGATCTACTATAAGGCTTATATTTAGTATTAAGAATTAGCTACTAAAATTACTTTTTATAAATATTTTCTATATTATTAGATATATAAGGCTACTACTAGATAGTTTATAAAGTACTTTTAAAGTAGTTTTAAATAGTAATTTTTATAGTAATATTACTATTATTAATTTTTAAAAGCTAAAAAAGCTAATAGAGCTAAAAGGCTATTAAGCTATTATAGCTTAATACTTTTATACTATAATATCTACTATTTTAATAAAAAACCTTCTACTTAATTATATTTTTATAAATACTTAAAAATATAAATAGCTTTTTAAAAATAAAAAAATAATTATTAGTAAATATAAAAGATTTTAATTTAGTATAGTATATTAGTACTTATAGATATAAAAGTAAAAGCTTACTATTATTAAGTAAATAAATAACTATACTAATTAGCTAACTATTAAAAAAAGTAAAAAGTAGAAGTATATTTAAATTAGCTAAGTTTTTTAAAAAAAAAAAAAAAAAAAAACAAAAGTTTTAAATAAGAAAATTTTAATTACCTTTAAAGTATTTAAACTAAATATTAGTAAATAGTAAAAAAAGAAAAGTTTAAATCTAAAATTACTAGCTAATAAATATTTATTACTATAATACTATTATCTATAAGTAATAGCTAATATTTAAACTAGCTTTATATTTAGAGTTTAAAAAATAGAAAAGTAAAAATATTTATATTAATTATAAATAGTTTTACTAAAAAGCTTAGAGGCTATATTATTAGATTTATAAAAACTAAAATTATAAAGTAAGTAGCTTTATACTAATCTTCTATAGTAATTTACTACTTATAAAAATTTTTAAAGTTTTACTTTTTAACTATTTAGTTTACTAGCTTTTATTAGTACTTTATAATTATAATAAGGGCTATTACTAAATAAATATAATATTTTCTAAAAAATCTTATTTTAAAGATTAATAGCTTTCTAAAGTTTATATAAAAAAATAATATTATTATTAAAAAAAATAGCTAACTATATTATTAATTTACTTTAGATTATATATTAAATATAGATAAAATTCTAGTACTATATAAGTATATAAATAGGTATAATATAGAGCACCATTACCTAGAATACCCTATTACCTAGGACACTTTTACTTAGCAACCACGACTTATAGATTTTAAACCTTATTAGTACTATTAGAACTATCTAAAAGAATAAACTAAGTACTTGCCTTGGATTTAGAAGATAGCTCTTTAGCCTTCTAGCACGTTCGTGTATTATATCTAGTTCCTCTATACTTTCTATAATAATATTAAGTTAACTATATACTATTTAGAGCCCTTCTACCCTATACCTTCTTTAATAGCTATACTACTATAGATAACTTAGTAGCTATCTAATCTACT